>APFE031174599.1:0-13327 GCA_000404065.3 Pinus taeda | reverse complement strand
TCACTTTACAAATATTTCCAGGTAGGATTTGAGCTAGAATTCAGGGATTTGAATTATCTTGTAATTAAGTCAAGTATTTAGCCTTACTTGAGATTCTCGAGGATAATATCATGTACATTAGAGGTTATCTAGGATTAGGCAGATTTTGTCCATTGATTTAGGATCTCATTGTTGTATGTACACATATTCATGTAAGTTTTGAATTAGTAGAAGGGGATTTTGGCTGGGTTTTTGGCTGTGGAAGGTTGGAATGTAAAATTTGGAATCTCTATGTATCTCTGTGAATATTGTGCATGAATGGTCAAATCTCAGAGGTTTTAATTTCCTTCGAATTATTTCTGAGTTTTGGTGATTTCTAGTTTGGGCCCTTTAGAATTAGATTTTCTATAATCTTGTGTGGTCGCATCTAAATCTTCACTCATTGTGCATTGAAATAGCCTGGATATGTTTTACGATCACAGAAAATAATTTAGAGGCACACTAAACTTGGTGGAAATGTTAATTCTTGGCGGAGCGAGGAAACTGTAACAAATTCGTGAGAAACCTAGGAGAAGATCTGAGTCGTCCAATCAACACATCCAATAGATTTAATGGTCATCATGTGCTGACAAGAATAGATTTTAATGAGAATAGAATAGAGGTCTTCGTAGGTGTAAGTAGTATCTTGCATAGTCTCCAAGTGGTAAGTGCTATTTTGCAAATTCAAGCAACTAACTTCAGGGGTTGACACATAGCACGGGAAAACCACTTTTCTCGCACACTCCCAACTTGTTATGCATCGTGCAATATTTCATGCAAGATTATGCAATAGCCAATGGATCAAGCGGGATTGATCGATGTTAGAGTTTGGCTAAGCTAGTTTGCAAGCGGGGGATGCGATAGCTGTTTGATTAGACGGGTTAGATCTCATGGTGGTCGCGTTGGAAGATGCATGTGAGTTAATTTAAATTTTGGGCGTGATAAGGTTATGAACTACGGTTTTAATTCCCTTTGGTTCAATGGAAAATTGGAGGTTTTCCATATACAGGTTAAATTAAGTAGTTCTTCTATTTTATAAGAATAACTAAAATTGGAGGTCGATGATTGATATTCCAAAGGAAACCCGAGAAGAAGTTCCACCCGAACTTGAAGGAATAGTTTCTTGTTTTGAATGATTGTCCTTAACATCTGCAACGATCCCACCATTAGTTGTATGAGAGCAACCTATTGAAACTGAGTAGCATCTCAAAGATCAGAAAAAGAAATCCAACATGGCTTTTATAGTTGGAGGAAGACGTAGTGGTGGTCAAAGAAGAGGAAAACCAGTTGCAAATGCTGAAGTGTTGGAAGCTATGCATAGATGCAAGCTAGATTAGAAGTAGTGGAAATGGGAAATCAAAGAGATGCAGGTGTTGGAGATGTCAATGAGTGTGAAGTTGAAGATGTAGAAGAAGAGAAACCTACAAAAGTTACTCCTGAAATGAGTTTCTTTAAATCAGTGTTGGGATCCACATCTAAACCTAGACTTGAGGTTTTAATTTATAAAGGAGGATTAAACCACGAGGAGTTAATAGACTGGATTAATGACATGGATAAAGTCTTTGATTATGAAGAAATGGAAGAAGGAAAGAGAGTGAAATTTGTTGTCACAAAATTGAAAGGACATGCACCAGTTTCGTTGGATGGAGTGCAAGCAGAAAGAAGGAGACTTGGTAAGTAGCCAATTAAAAATTGGAACAGGATGGTGGCAAAGTTGAGAGGTAATTTTTCGCCATGTGAATATCAACTTTTATTCTTTAGACATATGAAGAATCTTAGACAGAGGTCTTTGACAGTGAAATAATACATATAATAATTTTACAAAGAGAGCATAAGGGCTAGACAAATTCAAAATACAGACGATAAGGTTCTGAGATATATAAATGTTCTCAGAATGGAGATCCAAGATGAGATAACTGTATTGTTTCCTAAAAAAATAGAAGAGGCTTATCATATGGTATTGAAGGTTGAAGAAAAACTCATGGGGAAGCAATCTATCAGAAGTAAGTTACTTTCAAAGGGAGAGGAAGTCAAGGTGGTATAGGAAGATCTAAAACACCTAGAGATGGAGCTAGCACTAGCTTGAATCAGCATACACCCACAAAAGGTGATGCAAGTGGCAGAAGGAGTTTTTCTACAGGAAGAGGTGGTAGAGGTAGAGGAAGAGAAATAAGATGTTATAGATGTAACGAGCTTGGACAGAGAGCCTATGAGTGCCTAGAAAACACAAGGATAAAATTAGAGAAATGTAATTCTTGCTGAGACTGAAGAGAAAGTAGCAAAGGTGTCCGGAGAAGAAAATCTACCAAAGAAATGGGAACCTTTGATTCTTAAGAAAGTTTTGTTAAATCCAACAAAGGAAGTTGTTGAACGAGCATAAAAAAAGACTTTGTTCAAGACTGTGTGCAAAGTTCAAGGAAAATGTTGTCAAATGGTAATTTTTAGTGGCAACACCAATAATTAGGTCTCTACAGAACTAATGGAAAAATTGAAATTAAAGACAAGGAAACATCCAACACCTTACAACATGTCATGGCTTCAAAAATGACATCAATTGTGTGAAGTGGAGTTGCAATTGGCCAGATACAAAGACAAAATTATTTGTGATTGGATGCGTATGGATGTGCATCACCTATTATTGGGAAGACCTTGACAGTATGATAGAGGAGATATGCATGATGGAAAAAAGAACACATACAAATTTGGTAAATATGGTATTAATCATACATTGCTCCCTATGGAAGAAGAGGATGCATCACGAAGATATAATCCAGATACTCTATGACTGAGTGGAAAAGAATACTTGCAGTAGATTGAGGAGAATGAGGTAATTTTTTCATTGATTTGCAAACCCAAGGTAATAATTACTTCCACTAAAATTTTTGATTTGCCAATTGAAATTCAAGAGGTGCTGGAAATTTATTGTGATATCATTGTAGATGATTTTCCTAATGAGATACCACCCATTAGAAAAATAATTCATCATATAGATTTGATTCCACAGGTAAATCTGACAAATAAAGCAGCTTCCATGATGACTCCCATAGAAAATAAAGAAATCAGAAAATAGGTTCAGGAACTGTTAGATAAAGGATTGATGAGAGAGAGTTTGAGTTCTTGTGCAGTGCTAATAGTGTTGAGTCCAAAAAAATATGGAGGTTGGAGAATTTGCACTGGTTTAAGAGAAATCAAGAAAATAACAATGAGATACTAATTTCCTTTACCTAAAATTGAAGATTTGATGGATTGTTTACGTGGGGCAAGATATTTTACAAAGCTGGTTTCAAAAACTGTGTATCATCAAATAAGGATTAGAGAAGGAGACAAATGGAAAACTTTTTTTAAAACAAATGAAGGAGTGTATAAATGGATGGTAATGCCTTTTGGGCTATCAAATGCTCCTAGTACATTTATGAGGCTTATGAATGAAGTGCTCAAAGAATTTATTGGTAAATTTGTAATAATATATCTCCATGATATATTAGTTTATAGAAGATCTAAAGAGGAACATATGAGACATCTTAATTATGCCTTACATAATCTACAAGAAGAAAAGTTACTGCTAACTTTAAAGAAATGTTCATTGATGAAGAAAGAGTTGGTACATTTGGGCTTTGTTGTTTCTGCTTATGGATTAAAGATGGATTTAAAGAATATAAAGGCAATCGTAGAGTGGCCTTCACGAAAAAGTGTTTTTGAGGTAAGAATTTTTCATGGTCTTGCTACTTTTTATAGAATATTCATAAGGAATTTTAGTAATATCAATGCTTCTATTGGTGACACTATATAGAAGGATAAACATCCACTTAAATGGACTATTGGTGCAGAAAATAACTTCAAGCTGTTGAAAAGAAAGATCACTGGAAAACCTATTTTAATTTTGGATGATTTTAGTAAACCTTTTTCAAGTGAAATGTGATGCTAGTGGAGAAGCTATTGGAACTATTTTAAGTGAGGACATATATGTAGCTTATTTCAGACAAAAACTGAATGAATCAAGGAAAAAATATTCTTCTTATGATAAGGAATTTTATGCAATTTTGCATTCTTTGAAAAGTGGAGACATTACTTGATGTATAAGGATTTTATACTTTATTTAGACAATCATGCATTGCAGTACATTATGCAACAAACAATGCTTAGTCAAAAACATTCAAAATGGTTAGAATATCTTCAAAGTTTTAATTTTGTACTGAAGCATATAAATGGCCAATCAAACAAAGTAGTAGATGGGTTAAGCAGAAAAGGTATCCTATTTTAGGAAAGTCAAATTCAATTGTTGGGTTTTGATTTTCTTAAAGAATTATATGAGAAAGATTTAGATTTTAAAGAGGAATTTGAATCTTGTAAGAATCCTACTTTGTTAGAGAGAAGGGTCTGGATTTTTTCTTACAAGAAGGATTGTTGTTTAAAATAAATCAACTATGCATAACAAATTGGTATATGAGAGAAAATGGAATCAAGGAGAAACATAGTGGTGGACTTGGAGGACATTTTGGTGCAGACAAGACTTATGAGGAGTTGAATCACTTTTATTTCTGGCTAAAGATGAGATATGAAGTGGAAGAGCATGTAAAAAATTGTAAAATCTGTCAATATGTAAAGGGAAGGAGGCGAAACAGACGTTTGTATGTTCCATTCGCTATTCCAGTTAGACCTTGGGATATGGTAAATATGGACTTTGTTTTGGGTTTACCAAAAACTAAAAGAGGAAATGATTCAATTTATGTTGTGGTTGATATATTTTCTAAATTGGCACATTTTTTTCATGTTATAAAACGAGTGATGCTACTCATGATGCCAATAACTTTTTTAAGGAGATTGTAAGGTTGCATGGGTTACCTGAGAGAATTGTTTTAGACAGAGACACCAGATTTGTTGGTCATTTTCGGGTGACCTTGTAGAAGAAACTTGGTACTAAACTAAGTTTCAGTTCAACGTATCATCCTCAGACTAATGGATAGACTGAAGTTGTAAACAGAAGCTTGGGTAATCTTCTGAGAAGTCTTGCAGGTGAACATCCAAAACATTGGGATCAAATTTTGGCACAGGATGAATATGCTTAATGATAAATCTCCAAGTGGAACGAAGTAGTATCAGAGAGAGGACACTAATCAAAATACCAGAAGCTGACTCACCCACCTACAAAAATCTATATATGGATCCCTCATCCCAGAGATTCGAGGGTTGGAATCTTGTATTTTGTAAGGAAGTGTTGTTAGTTTCTTTGTGGAACATCATAGTGTTAGGTGATCTAACCTTTTCATGAGGTGAAGAAGGGCTTTCATGCTGGGAGGATGACATTGGGTCAGATCAATGGGTTGTAATCTTCTCTTCTACTCTTTCTATCAATAAACCTATTTGAGTTTTCCTCCACATTCTTGTATTTCTGAGTTGATATATGCATTTGTGTGGTCAATATATATCTGATCCTATATTTTTTATGATTGTAGATCTCTGTTCTTTGATGGTATTATGCTGCTTTGACTCTTCAGGTGTTCTTTTAAGTGGGATAAGTGAGGAAGGAGTGTTCTAGGGTCTGACATATTAGATGATGAGCCAGTGATGATCGACAATCAAGCACAAATAGAGGCTGAAGCGGAAAAGGTTACAGGTGCTAATACATCAGAGGAGGGCTTAGGGGTTGAAGTAGTATTGAAATATATGACACCACAGCAGGCACCACAACATGCACCCGATAATAGTCAGGCTCCAGTAAGGGGTGAATTAAATACACAGCCATCGTGGGTTAAAAATTCAACATATCGTCACCCACATCACCCTGTAAGACAACAACCAACAAGATGGCAACCAATTAGCCACAAGGACAACAACCCTCGCCGAACAAATAGAGAGGAGCAAAGATCCACCTACTGCACATCAACACATAAGAGCTACCATGGTAAGCTTCCATCTCAAGCGAGCACAGCACCAACGAGATCAAGGGTTCATCTTTATCTTGGATGGTTAAATGCACATGCATGGTACCAGTGGACTACTCTTTTGAGTAGATCTTATTATTTATGTTCTTCCCATGTTTCGAGGATGAAACACGCTAAGGGGGGTGGAATGTTATATACCTAGGGGGGTAATATGGGGTACAAAGGGAGGTACCCAAGGTAATAATGTAATAATGGGATGGGACATAGTAATAAATAAGGTGGTTAACCTATATCATGTGAGGGACCACAAGTAGTTAGTAATAATGTAATGGGCCCATGGTATTAGTCAACTATGGTAATGATCCATGGTATTGTATGTATGAGGCCTATATAGAGGCTAGAGACTCCACATGGAGAGATGTGAAGGAATGGTGTGAAGGAATATTGTATGAACATGCATATGGCTTGTGGAGTGTTCTCCTTCCTTAAGGAGTGAATATATGGTGTTTCCCTACCTTAAGGGTTTGATCAATAAAGTGAATCATTTATATCTATTTCTATCTTCTTATTTCTTGGGTTTATTTACATAGTCTTATATTTTCATATCAGGTCTTTAATATTTCCGAGTTAGATCTATAACAGAGCGGAAAAGATCTGTCAAAGGGGAGAGGAAACAAGCAAGGAGCCAAGCGAAAGACTAAGGTTGGTACTCTCTGCTTCTCTCTCATCTACTTCTCACAAAGGAAAACACAAGTAACTTTAGTTTTTTTGTTTCTAAGATAGCTACCTATCTTAGTGGGACTAGCAGCTCTGAATGGACACTAGATTTCCCTATAAAAAAATGGCGACTCTGCTGGGGAGCGAATAGCTTGTTTGCTTCTTTATATTTGTTTTCTTTATAAACTATAGACAGAGCCTGAAGTTAAGCCAGTTAGCCTTCGAACTGCATTTTCTATGCAAGTGCAAAGTAGATTAATCCTGCTTGAGTCCATCTCCAGGTTTTGTTTATAAATTGAACAATTGATTTGCAAACATCCTAATTGCCCTAGTGGTGGCTCAAGTAACCTCATTAGATCAGTCCCTTTGCTTTGTATTTACTAACTATCATTAGCTCAGCCTAAATCCCTGAACTAAGTTGCAAACTATGACAAAAAATAATGTTAAAGTCTTGTCCCTAGACCATCGCACTGTCTCCTTTTGACAATCTAGATGCATCGCACCTCCCATGTCCAGTAGGTGAGATGCATCCCTGTTTCCCTGTGTTACAGGTGCGATGATTAGATAAGACTGTTTCTGCCTCCAGATTTTGGTTTTTTCTTCACTCCCTTCAGCATTATTCAAGAATTTTTCTATCTGTGATCAATATACCACTATTGAAACTCGCTTCCTTTGCATCATTTAGCCTCCATTGTACAAACAATTGTGAATGTTTTTATGTATTTTTCACCATTTACAGTTCTCCTTAAAAAAGAAGTAGCTTAAATGAATTATCGTCTTTTGATTTGGAAGTGTCGAAAGTGTCGTTTTGAGTCAAAGAAAAGAATTATACTCTTTTGATGGTCGGTTACACTGTTACTCTTGTATTTGATTTGAATTAATAGTATTTCAAGTGTCGAAAGCAGTTTTCAAATTGAATTTGAAAGTGTCATCTTAGCCTTCCTTTCATTTTTTAAATTCAAAATCACAAAGTGTCATCTTAGCCTTCCTTTCATTTTTTGAATTCGAAATCACAAAGTATCATCTTAGTCTTCCTTTCGGTTTTTGAATTTCAAATCGCAAAGTGTCGTCTTCATCTTCCTTTCGTCTTTTGAAGAACAAATTGTTAGTACTGTCGCTTTGAGAGAAAAGATAGTTCAGGTTTGCCATTCACACATTAAGAAAGCGGAAAACAAATACATGCATGTGCATTTGCATTTAGACTGCTTGCTGATTTTGATTTAGGACAGTGCATCTACTGTGTGCTCTCTACTCTATGTTGAAATAATCTCACTTCTCTTTCGTTAGTAGCTAGGATTTTCATTGCAAAAAGAAGAGTAAACAATTGTTTGTCATCTTAGATTGCATATTTAGTAATTGAATATCTACATCACGTGGTGAACCTTAAAGGAAAACTTCTTAAGAAAGCTCAACTGTAAAATAAATTCAATGAACATAAAAATGCTTTGGAACCTAACGCACAACATTCAGAAGTCTAGGCTAAAGACATATTATGGCGTCGTAAAGCCTAGTAACTACCGCTTTCATTGTAGGTTGGGTGATTCCTCCTCTTTGAGACGACAAGTGCTAATATGGACTTGTTCTCCCACGTACCGTCGAGTATATATTGGGAGACCACAATAGGCTATATCATTTATCCTTAGGAAGCCATGTCTGCCGCCCTATCGATCGCAATGCATTGAACACAATATTCAGGAAGATTGACTGCCGTACCGTAAAAAGTATTATGTAGTTTTGCGATTGGTTTTGTAATTCCTATGTCTAGATTTCCAGAGTAGTTTGTTTCATTCCTTTTCAGACTCCTTAAATGAAAAGGTCCATCTGAGCACTTGTCACTTTAGGCTCATTAAAAATAGAAGGTGACTAGAGTCATCTTTAGCTTTTTCTCGACTCTTAAAAATTGAAAAAGCAAGTTTTGTCACAGCATCATAAAAATTATTTTAATCGGAATAATGTCATTGTTCCCTCATTGGTCTTATGTTGAGAAAATGGAGTCCACCAACCAATGATTTCCCCTTGGGGGAAATCCTACTCCTTTCTGCTCTTGGGGGAATGTTGGTGCACCTCATATTGCCACATTGTCCCTTCCAGGACTGAAAATTGGCCTGCCAGTATGGCTCTTCTCGACCTCTATCATTCAAAGCACCATGATTCCTGAGAAATCAAATCAGTAAATGAATGATACTAAAATTCCCCCCCAACATTCTACTTCATTTGTTTCTCCCTCTCCTTCTTCCTCTTCACTTGGCGAAGCTAGTAAAACTAAAAACCAAGTAATTGAGAAGAAGAAGAAAGGGAAGGAGAAGAAGAAGAAGGAGCCAATGGCAAAAAGGGGAAACCATACATTGCCTAGTGAAAATCCACACACTACACCGTCCAAACCTAAATCTCCATGTGTCATTTTGCAAAGGAGACCACTATCATCGAGATTGTCCTTGTATCCCATGGATCTTAAGGGACTGGTCTCCTTGTTTGCACAATCTGGTGTCGTCAACCTCTGACGATCATGTTGAGAGTACATCGTCAACTACTGAAAATGAAGTCAATGCATAGAAAGGACAAGATAATTTTCCTTGTAGATTGCGTGAAGGAAAACATGCCATCCACCATTGTCCCTTACTAGACGAAGCTAAAAGAGTCTTGGATAACCATCCTACTTCACTGCTACGGCTTTCTCCTGGATACAAGAAACTCTTGCCGAGTCCATCGCTAGTTGAAAATTTGACTGACACACCATCGTGGTCAGTCGAAGCATCTATCACCAAAGATAAACCCTTTGAGTTCACACTGGACCAAAGTGAACAGGTCGAGACAGTAGTCGACCCAGTCTTGTCTTTAGAAGGTCAACCTTCGGATGATATCGTCACCAAGGAGGATGAGAAAAACACCGTTAGAATTCTTTTTATAAACATAGACTCTGATGAACATGTGGGCAATCTATCAATTCCTTTACCACAGGAAGGAAATTCGTCAGAGACGTATCCAGCTGTTTATTTGGTCCCACCTCCAAGCAACCTAGTCGTTTCGTTCGATTGAAATCTATTAGGTAGACCCCTATACCATCTAATGTACCATTCCAAATCATAGTACAAGCTTACAGAATGGTCATGGTTGGTAATATCATAGATGAAGGGGCTTCTATGAGTATCCTTTCCTCAGCTGCTTAGAAAGTGCTTGCTTCCCCATCGCTTCTACCTGAGATGGAAAATTAGAGAGGCTTCGACAAAGGAACTAGTCGACCATTAGGGATCCTTCCAAATTTACCTATAACTTTGAGAAGGAAAACCATTTATCTGAATGTAATGGTAGTCCAAGGACGTTTAGATTACGATCTACTCCTTGGGTGTGACTACATTTATAGCATGGGAGCTATTGTTTCCTCACTTTTTTGAGTAGTGTGTTTTCCACATGAAGGTAGAGTGGTCGAGCCCATAGACGAGCTTTCATTCCCTGGCTCACAAATAGCTAATAGTCAAATTCCATCCCTAACTAGTATTTTTGAGCAAGGAATGTCTCATCAATCTCCAGTCTGTCTACCTGATGAGAGCGAGTGATTTGGCGATTGTGAATAAAACCCAGGGGGCATGCACCCTAGTCTACTTCGACAGGAAATCTTTGGGTATAGGGAAGGTTTCCATCAAGGATATATGACTAGTCTAACACACTCATCCATTTAGGAAAATGGGATTAGACCAGAATAAGATTCCCTCGTCAAGGTTAGGTGATTGGTGCTAGAATAACCTTTGTCCTATGGACTAAGCCGAGGAAGTATTTCTGTCTACTGCGCAGATGGAACCATCTTGTGGATGCAAGAACTTCTATGTGGTAGCCTGGAAACTCTATTTCTCTATACCTGGGGGCATGTAAACATTTTTGCATGCAAGTGAAAAGCGACCATTTATGTTCTTAGTTTGTAGGTTCCTAACCCTTTAAGCCCATAGGATTGGTCATTCCTAGCTTACATAATGAAATGATCTAGAGCAAATTTTCGAATGTGCCAAGCTCCCTAAAAAATGAACCTATCGATGATATGTCCTTATTATACGACTCGCACGAGCAGTTTTACGTGAAGTTCAAGCTTGTTAAAAAATAAACCTGGCAATGAGCATATGTTCCACCAGAGTTTAAGCTCATTAAAAAATGAACCCACCTTCGGTAAATAACAATTATGATTACATTATCATCAGCTTTTAAGCCTTTGTCGTGTTCTTACCATCACCTCCACTCTGTTTTAACCGATTATATGCCTCATTTGATTGTTTACACCTTTTGAGGAACAACTACGATGAGTGATTCTATTAGCCACCTTCTTTACACTGCCATGATTGGAAAGTTCCAAACTTTACCTGGAACCAGCTGCTACCCAAAAATATCACTTGTTCCTCAAAAAATGAGTCTCCTTTAACCTCTTTTCATCTGACTCATAACATATGAAAATATTCCTGAGCAATTGGCCTCTCCAACTCGTTAAAGTGATGGGAAGTGTTATCCCTCCTCTAGATTTTAATATTTTTGGACCTGAGGGATCATTACACAAAAAGATCAAGTGGTTGTCTTGTTCGGATCGTTAAAACTATAAAAAATTCATCCCTTTCTTATTATTTTATACTTTTTCAAACTTAAGGGATTATATGATGAAAAGGGATTACTAGAGTTTCCTTTCCGTCTCTTTTTAGACTCTCTAAAATTGAAAAGGACTAATTTATCTTTGTCGTTAAACTCATTAAAAAAATAGCGACAAACTTGTCCATGCAGACAAGAGCGAGTTTCACTGTCGCTAGGTTCGTTAAAACATAGCAACGGGTTTGCTCGAAGGGAAAATTATAGAACAACCATATTTTATCCTCCTTAAGCTTAACAAAAATAAAGAGGTACTAGTCAGCAATGACTAGGGAAAAATTGGGAAGAAAACTTGAAGAAAATTTATTGGTAACAAGTCACTCTTGAACATGATACTTTCACTCCATCACCATGATTGAGTCAGGTTGGGTTATTCTGTTCACCGGTCATATTACCATTGGTCCACCGTACCATCAATTTTTGGGGTTAATGCTACCAATCCATTTCAGTCTCACCGATATGTTCAAGAGAAGTCGCTCATAGAATTCACCAACCCAGCTTGTGTCTCATCCGCTACAATACCTTCACGCTTCGTTCTTTCATGACCACCACCTTAAACCTTGTATCATCATATCGTTTTCACCTCCACAAAATCATTTTCTTCATTCCGTGTCGTAGATGTGGGATTCGTTAATGCCCTCCTATGACGGGTCACTTCTTGTTGACATCATCTTGTTATCCAAGAAGTCGACCTACGAACAACCCTTTCAGTACTTTGAAGTTTCCATGCCTCAATCGCAAGTTTCTCACTTCCAGTGACAGGTTTACATCAATGGCCTTTGACTGAAAGATTTTGTGTGGTGTTCGATGCCAAGTCCCATTTTCACACCACGTGAATTGTACTGTCATACGTTGATGGTCATTATCATTATTGGTGATTCCTCTCACGCTTGTTAACAGCTTACATCATTGGCTGGTAATCAGGCGAAGTCTTTCCATGTTCGACCCTAGAACATCTTTTCACATGGATCGACTTGTACTTCGGCCGAAGATTGAATGAGTTTTGAAGACCCCAGATCTAGTTTCATCCATTTAGGCTGTGATATATTTAGGAAAATAAAGACATCAAATATAAATCATTGATGCACAGATAAACATACAAGCCAAAGGATGATGGCTCTACCAGAATCATCAGTCTTCCACACAGATGGTTGTCTGTCCTATGTACATGAGAATGACTTTATAAAACTGAGCATGGGAATGGCTGCCTTAAGTATATCATGAAAATATTATGAAGATAATGTATTGTATTGTATCTTATTATAGGTTGCCTTCTAGTTCGAAAAACCTTGGATCCTCATTATAAAGCCTTTCACCCGACATCAAAAAGATTCATGACCTCATGCTTTACGAGGCAACTGTTATAGACATATTTGGGCACTGCGACCCCAATGTAGGAATTTACAGGGTAAGTTCCTTAGACAGAACACCAGAAGGACACCGCTCACAAATAGATCATAGATCAATACACCAGTATTTTGACGTGGTTAAAAGCCTCAGAGAGGGAAACAGTCCACGGCCTGCGCCAACGTGGCTACTACAGGCAATTTATTAATAAAAGAATGAAAATTTACATAAGCTTCTCTCATGCACGGTTAACCTACAAATGACCCTCCATGCGCTTTAAATAGAATTCATGGACCAATCGGGTGTCAAGCCACGGATCAAGTGTCGGTAAAACCGAGGAGAGAATGAACCGTTGGATCACTACATATCGTGACCGTCGGATTGTAAGTTACAAAATGTACAACGGTAGAGAAACACACTTTACCTAACTCTATACCTAACTCTATACTAGACCAAGTTGAACTTACCTATTTCCTATGTGTCGGAATATCCTAACATCCCCCCTTAAGAACAACTTGGGATAGGATTGAAGGATTTACAAATATGACACAATAGGAGAAGGAAGGAGGCACTAGAGCCTATCCCCCCTTAGTGACAACTTCCTGAACTCCAAGCATATATCGAAGTTTAGTGAACTTCGCCTCTGTGAGAGCCTTTGTGAAGATGTCTGCAACCTGATCATCTGTTGAACAATATTGCACTTCAAGAACATGGTCATGAATGAGTTTTCTGATGAAGTGCAT
>APFE031174594.1:0-14658 GCA_000404065.3 Pinus taeda | reverse complement strand
CCAAATTGTTCAGGCATATGACAATGGTTCAGTGAAGCTCACAACTATTGATGGAGAAGGTCATTCCTTTAATGTCAATGGTCATCGCCTGAAACTATACACTAAGCCCACCAGCAAGCAAGATTTTCTCCACAAAGTATCTCAACAAAGAGAGGTTGAGATACTGCAGCCGTCAGCTGCATTATCCCTGATTAGTTTATTTTTCTTTCAATTTCAAAACCAGCCTCTGGCACACTCTAACCCCGAATTCCTACTTGAAAACCAATTCGTTGGTGGGTAAGAATTCTCTTTCTTTTTGTTCACTGTTTAATTTCTCAGCTGAATAATGACTTGAGGACAAGTCAAAACTTTTGTGGGGGAGAGAAGCATCAGTATTTTGTTCTTTTATCTCTCCATTGTAAATTTTTAAAGATTTCTCATCTCCTCACTGTAAATTTCCAAAGCAGTTTGTTCCAGCATTCCAGATTTCATAAATAAGTTGTTTTGTCATTGTTTTATCTCAGAGGGACCTGGTTATAAATATTATGCAGGGGGACCTGTTCTGTCCAGAAGACCATGCTATCAGCACCAACAATAATGGGACCTGTTTAGACACATAAAAGGGACCTGTTAAGAGATTGATATTTCAGGGTTACTTCAACACAGCTTCAGCAAGTTTCTACAAGGATTCACAGGTTGCTGGGCACCAAGACTCCATCAAATACCCAAGCTCAAAATACCTGTATACATATAAGGAGCTGCATGAACATCTTCAAGATTTCAGAGGGACCTGTTGCATTCAAATCTATCTCAGGGGACCTGTTATGAACAACAAAGAACAGTCAAAAGAGACTAGTCCTACTCAGCATGCCAATGCAACAACAACCAAACAAAAGTGTAATATGTTCCTTGTTCTTAACATTTAATTTCTTAGATTAATTTTTAATGATAATTTTAATGACTGTGGCTGTTATGATCAATTTCAAGGGCACTACATTTTCCATCATCCCTTATCTCCCTGATTCTTCCCTACTTCAACCTATTTCATACCTCTAAAATCCATTAACCCTTCATATCAACCTTGTTATACACATCCTACAGCCATACCAACATCCTCCATTTGGTCAAATACCAACAGGACACGTGGTGGATTGTATTTTAAAAAAAAAATTAAAGGTAAGAAACAGGTGTTAAAGAGGCCTATTCATTGTATTTCATACGGTCGAATGATGATTCCACCACCCAACGCAGCTAAATGATTCAGAGGACTCCATCATACCTCAGTATTACATATACGCTCCCAGCGCTCCTATGATAGCATTTATACAAGCGATATCATTATTCCCCTATTTCCAAAGATGAACATGCTCTGAAGTAAAGGTAGTTGGTCATTTCACCATCATTTCTCAGGTTTTTTACGTTGGCATATAAATCCCGTGGCTCCACAGTAAGGATGGAGGGCAGTGAGTGCCATTCGGTTTCGACTTCCACCAAAGTCACAAGACAATTGGCCGAGCATCACATTGGATACTAAGGGAGCGACGCCATCAGGTAACAAATCAAAATTTCTTTGTTAAATTTGCAAGTTAGAGCACGACCCTCTGCCAAAATGACCAATATGGTCGAGCCGAGCATGTTCAATAGTTCTCAATACCATGAAGATTGCATTTCGATTCTCAGAGAATAACAGTGGTTGCCCTTTTTGGAGAAATTTCATGGAAGCAATGAAGAGGTTACCAAGCAATTCGCTTTCACATTCAATGGGGAGAAAGCCCTGATAGGTAACTTCTCATTCAGGGTTTCAGAAGACACCATCGCCCAGTCAATAGGGATCAGCCCAGAAGGGGTAAAGTATTTTAAGACCAAGCATTTAAGAGAAATCGTGGACTCAATTCATGTCTAGATCCCGAGTCTCATCAGTTAACTGGAAGAAAGGCATCCCAAGGAGTTGGCTGGTGCATCCCTGGGATGAGATGGTCTACATACTCCAAAAATTCGTAACCTGCGAAGGTCGTTACAATATTGTTTATCTATACCATATCAAGTTGCTGCTACACTTGAAAAGGCAGTGTGTTATCAGTTTACCATATTTTCTATTGCAAAGTCTAACCAAGATGTCGAAGACCATCCAAAAGCAGAAGGGAAATGAAGACAAGAGCCTATATCTCTTTGGCTTAATTAAAATTCTTATTGAGCATGAATTGCAGAGAAGAGGGAAAATGTGGAAGGAGTTCTTAGCTGCTAACCAAATTAAAGATGAGGAAGACAAAGAAGAATCACAGGAGAACTCAGGATTCATGAAGGACATCGATGAAGAGATCCCAGCATCCAAAGCAACCAAGGTACCTCTACCTGTGAGCAACATAAGGACTAGGCAAATGAGAAAGGAAGATGCTAAGAAGGCAGAGCAAGATAAAATTTTCACCACTTATTCAAGAAGAACAAGGAGGACACCAAAAGCCCAGTTGCAAGAAGACCAGCTTGAATCCAATGCACCTATACCGATGGATATTCAGAGCAGTGACCACTCCCCACCAGGACCAGGAGCTAATATAGAAGTTGAAAGCCACTCACCACCAGGACCAGGAGCTGATATAGAGGTTGAAAGCAATAAAAAACAAGAAAAAGGTTCACCACCTCCCAATAAGAAACAGAAGAAACTGGAGAAACAAATTGAGAAATTAAAGGAAGAGCTCATGGAGGCTAATATGCTGGAAAAAGTTATCAAGAAAGAAAATGAAATGCTCCGAGTGCAGAGTAAAAAGACTCAAAAGAAAAATGAAAAGTTAACGGAGCGAGTCAATGAACTAGAGGCTGAGCAAACAGATATTTGTAAGTGGGCCACTAAGTGGTACAATCAGAAGAACACCCTCAAAGAAAAATACAAAAGATAAAAGCAGGAGCTCCATGGTCAGAAAGATGCCCAGGTGAAAAATAATGTGGACGCATTGCTAAAGGCAATAGAGGTACAGGCAGGGACAGAGTTCAAAGGAAGCACTTCGGGGTTAGCATGAGGACATGCTAATTCATTAAGTCGGGGAGAGATGTTGGTACCATTCCATGACCTCCTTTTTCCTCCCAAAACATGTCATTTGCCTACCTCTTTTCATCATTTATCTCTCAGATCCCTTGAAAATTGATTAGTTAATAGTCTTATAGTTATTAAATTGCATTGAAATTAATTTAGGAGTTTTATGTTCACGAATTAGGAATTTTTGGCAAAATGGCTACAGGAAGTTCCAACATCCTGTAATTGGTTTATTGTTTGACATGTGGCAAGACAGCTAGGCTAGAGCGAAGGGTAAGGATGAAAAGCAGAATGTCCAAGCATGGACGAACACCTATCCCATAACAGAATCAACCCTCCTACATGCGCGGTCAACGAAGTTCAAACTATGGCATGTTGGCAACAAAGGCAGCAACAACATGCATTCTAGACTGATTTATTTTTGTTTCCTTTTTGAAATTAGTTTAGGATAGAAACATTTTCAAAAATCGCGATATGGTAAAAGCAGCAACAGCCTGCTCATGAATGTACATTCGTTTTCGAGGGTTGTAGAACCATATGTAAAATACAGTTCTGAGTTAGTTGTTTTATTATCATTATCATTGTTTCGAAAATAGAGTTTTGATTTTAATATCAAAGACTTGAATTACAGCCACGATTTTGTTGTGTTGATTTGGTAATCGTTGGATCACAGTCCAGTATACCTCTGGAACGTGGACGGGCCCTGCGTAACGTGGTATACTGTGTTTTCTTTCATTTACAGCTTAGGGTATTAAATATGCGCAATGGTTAAAATTGGTTTATGTTTATGATATGCGTATGATTTATGTTTATGAATGCGCTTGAATAGATCATCACTGAGATCGTGAATCATATCCTGTAAGGGATTCGATCCCTTGTTGTCTTGTAGAGCAATGTCATGAACTCTATGCTTACGATTTCCATATATTTTTATGTTGTATGACTGTTAATGAATGTTGAGTATTTGCTGAACAGGGGTTTTATGCATGATGTCTCTGTAAGGGGATTAAAATCTTGGTTTACAGTGATACACAACATTTTGGTTTGATAAATGAATTGAATCTTGGTTTATAGTGATACGTAGCATTTTAGTTTGATAATGAATTGAATGACAACGTTGTAACTAGGTAGATTAGACTTCGATAACGATCCTTTATGTCTATATAATTTAGATGCATGCCTCTAAGTCTACGCACCCTGGTCGATAATAAATATAGCCTAGTCTAGCACCCTAGATAGGACACTACAACCACTTACCACTTTTTCTCCACCCGATAACCCACTTTTGCTTATAAATCCGCCTTTCTTCCTTGAATAACACCCGAGCTTATTAATGCCTGATGACCATAGATCTTCTACCATCGACGGTTGTGACGTTCCTTCATATTCCTCTTCCGCTAACACTTAAGTTAATCTCTGTCGTTCATTTATTGCTCCATTCTACATGACTTAATCATGGCCGCTTGTCGCAAACAATCTCGTCCATTGATCTAGCTGATCCAACAACTCCTATGCATCGACACCTCACTTCTTCATTCTTCCCTTCATTGTTATGCCGTTTTTTTAATGTTCTTCTGTGGGTTCGGGTTTCTTCCAGGGTTCTTGTCTTTAGTTTCCCTACAACACAAATTTCTCCTAAGATTAATTCCGCTCGTGCATTTATGCTTCCTTGACCTTCACTGTAACATTAAAGGCTTCCTTCTATAATGTCGATGTGTATAAAGCCATAACACCTCTCTATTACTCTTCTATGTATTTCACCTTTGATTCTGCACCTGCAACCTATGTTATGCAGAATAACTCAAGATCATACACAATCTATATCTCAATTACTCAATACACACACATGAACTCAAAATCGAGTTGTTTGTATTAATAAACAAGTATTTACATAAGAGTCTCTCTCTGGCCTGATATTCTAATCATTGGCCTCTGTTTTCCTACATGCTCGTAGGCTTACAATCAAACCTCTAACTCACAACCTCTAACTAGCTAACCAACTAACTATCTAACTTGACTAACTTTTTCTCTGCCTTTTTAGCTTACATTTATACAAAAGGATTCTATAACCAATTCCTGGTTTAGATCCATAAACTTCTCAACAAAATCCTAAAATCTCTTCCTTATCTCTAAGGATCCTCTCTAATCCACAAAATCATGAACTAACTTCTAATCTAAGTTTTACAATTAATTCTCAATTATCTCAATCTCTTAACTATCCTGATTCTCTCATGTTCTCCTACATTCGAGAACATTTACAAATATGCCTCACAATACTTAATTAATTCCTATTCTCATTAAATTCACTCAAAAGCCTAAGTAATTACATTAATTTTAACACTTAAGAAACCAACTTCCTTAAAACACAAGATCCCCCTATGTCTACTAAAATACAATGGTTCCTTTGAGTTGAATGCTCCTGCATCAGACTCCCAAAGTAGAAAACATGATCTCCTGATCATGTGTCTTCATATGTTGATAGAAAACCTCCAGAGTCCCAAACTTTAGTTTGTAGTTGTCTGAATGCTATGCACCTTTGCTGGTGCTGTATGTCTGCTGTCTTTTGTTTCATCTTCCTCATCTTGTCAATCAAGTTCAAGTTTTGATTGATCATGCTTCCTGTTTTCATTTCCATTGTCCTGGACTGTTTCATCATCCACTGCCATAATTCTTCAATCTACATTTCCAGCACATCCTTGGGTTGGTCCATACTCTGCCACTTACTATTACCTCTTTCTCTTTGTTTTAGGTTGTTGCTGTTGTTCACTAACTCTTCAAATTGCTGTTCTTCTCTTTGAAGTTGTTGAATTCTTACTCTTATTCTTACTTCTTCTATCTCCCTTTCATCCTTACCTTCTTTCATGATTATCTCTTTCTGCATTGAATCTTGACTTTCCAGCATTCTATCCAGCAATTGAACATCTCTATTCCATGGATTAAATTCTTCCAGAGAATCCTCTTCTACTGTATTTACTTGACTGCTCATCTGTGCTAAATTTCCTCCAGCATATGCAACTAAACCCGCACTCACAAAAAAATTATTAAAATAAAAAACATAAGGCCTCAATGCCTCTTCTTCACTTGGAAACACTTCAGTATGTTGCTTTGACTTCTCCTCTTCTACCAAAACATCAGTATGATGATTCAACCTCTTTAAAGAATGCTCTAAATAATTTTATAATGTAACTCTCAAGGCTATTAGTTAGTCTCCCCTCCACATCATCTGCTCTAATGATGTCTTTATGCGCTTGTCCACTGTAGTGAACTCCTTCCTCTGCAATGACACTGTCATACTCTGAATTTCCCTGCAAATACTCCAACAATTCAATTTCTCTGTGACACTTCATAAGTACTTCATTATTACTTATGACTCCTGCATTTATAGACAAATTATCAGTTTGAAAATTACAAGGTTCAATAATTTCAACTGTTGCTTCACATTTCAGTTCTTCAAACTGAATTTCATCTCCTTTCACAAGAAATTTTTCCTGTGTTTTCACAGCTTCAAACATCAATGTATTACTAAATTCTTTCCACTGCAATAATTCGCTGCTTTTGTCATTCAAGAGACATTCTCCATCATTCTTTACTTTAGAGTTTTTATCTTCTGAAAGATACTCTTCCATACTTTTGATAACTTCAAAAGATTGCTCATCCTCTGCAAAACCTATAATCACATCAAAACTATTGGATTCAACAATATAAGGTTTTACATTATCCTGTTGGTCTGTATTTTTCCAACATTTTAGAAAATCATCAATAATTCCTTCTTCTTCACCCATAAATTCACCCTACTCTGGTTAGAAAATGGACACTTCCATTTCCAACTCAGCTTCTCTGAGTTTTTCCATTAGCCACTTTACTTGCTTCTGTTGTAGCCTTCTCTATAATTTATGCCACTTTACTGCCTTTTTCCTCAAGACCCAACCTTGTCTCTGGCTTTCCTCCAGTATCCTCCTTAATGCATCGTGTTGTTCTTTTAACTCTGCAATTTGCTTATCAAGCTCCTCTTGACTCATTCTCTTTCCATTTGCCTTGGCATCCTCCTCCTCAGAACCTCTGCTATGATTATTAGTAGTCATCTTCTCCTTATCTATCTTCATGAGCTCCTTACACACTTATTATGAGCTGCACTAAAGCCTCTGCAACAACAAGTCCTCCCTGCTGCCACTTACCTCACCAAGCTTTCCTCTATACTTGGTATTTTGGAAAGCACTTGGTTCTCTGTCTCTGGAACCTCTTTTGAGAACTTCTCTCTTCTCCTTCTAGGCTTCAACTCATCTGCATCTTCTAAGAACATAACTATCCTCTTGTATTTCAATCACTAATGAAATACTTGGTTCTGACCCCCTCTTCTTTCAATTAGAAACTCTTACTAGCTCCCTTCATCCCTTAGCAATTCTACCCACATCCTCTTTGGAATTGCCTTTGTGAGCTACAACAATTCCTTTGCAGTAACAAGTCTCCTTCTTGCTACATATGCCTCACTAAGCTTCTCTCCTCTGAGCTCAATCTTTGACATCTCTCTAGTTCTTTCCTCTAGAACCAATTGCCTTGCTCTTGGTTGTTGCAATCTTATCACCTTCTTACACTGCTACTTGTGCATCAATATAAAAACCACAAATTCTCCAATCTTCGAATCAAATTATAATAAAAACATATCATCTCACCTTCAAGACGTCTGCATGATCTTGTTTTACCATTCACCTACACTTTGAATGGATTGTCCTCTGTTTCTTTTGCATTTGCAAGTTTTGCTACACATTGTCTCTGTGTGCCTACTGTTTGTTAGATTAGAATCTGATCTCCTCTTACCTGCATACACATCTTAAAATATAACTCTGTTCTAAATTCTTTTCAAATAAAATTTCACTTAGAATTTTTTTGTGCTGCTTTGATACCAAATATTTCAACCATAATTCTGCTCTTATACCAAAATGATTCCAGCCTAAGCCGACAATACCCACATTATGCAAACAAAATTGCATGTCACCGGTCCCAAGCCTTAATCACTTGATCCATGGTGAAAACCTTCCTAAAACAAGGTTTAATGTTCTTAATTAAGTTTTATGTGGAAACGCTTTCATTTGACTATACATAGTCTGACCCCTTAATTAACCTTTCCATCGGGACTTTATACACCCTCATAAACTTTGGTTAATTCATACCTTGAGCATATTAACCAAACCCCACTCTTAAATTTGGTTAAATGCGAACTTAACCCATAAACCTTTATCCACTTTATTTCTATTATAACCCTTGTATAATATAAATACACATAAACACACATAAACCTTACCTTTTCTCCAATCCATGACCTTCGCACATTTATCAATGCTCTCTCATCGCGTTCATCCTCCACCGTTGATTCCACTCCATCAGATCAACGACTATCGTGTGATCTCCACTCATCCTTTGGAACTGAAATAACTTTAACTCACGTCCATAAACTTCTCGAGTCCGCTCTTTCCCAAGCCTTATCGACTTCAACCTCCACCGTCGATCTTACCGTCCCATCTGACCGTTGTTGACTTCCCCAATCAACAAAACTAATCGACGCTCCTCCAACATTTGATCAAAACCCATTTGATCCAACGTCTAACAATGATATCAAGTGAGCTACTTGCACGAGGATTACTCGCCTGATAAAGTGGTTTTCTCTCTCCTCCGACATGCTACGTGTCAGTCGATAAATGGAATTGGGTGACTCCCCCCTATTACCACTTACCACTTTTTCTCCACCTGATAACTCGCTTTTGCCTATAAACCCGCCTTTCTTCCTTGACTAATGCCCAAGCTTATTAATGCTTAATGACCATAGATGTTCTACCATTGAAAGCGGGGACGCTCCTCCGGATTCCTCTTCCATTAACACTTAAGTTAATCTCTACCGTTCATTTCTTGACTCCATTCTACGTGGCTTAATCCTAGCCGCTTGTCGCAAACAATCTCGTCCATTGATCTGGCTGATCCAATCGCTCCTGTGCATCGATACCTCACTTCTTCATTCTTCCCTTTACTTCGTTTTTATGCTGTTTCTTCAGTGTTCTTTTGTGGGTTCGGGTTTCTTCCAAGGTTCGGGTCTTTAGTTGTTCTGCAACACAACTTTCTCTTAAGCTTAACTCCGCTCGCGCCTTTATGCTTCCTTCATCTCCACTGTAACATTAAAGGATTCCTCCTGTATTGTCAATGTGTGTAAAGCCATAACGCCTCTCTATTACTCTTCTATGTATTTCACTTCTGATTTTGCACCTGCAACCTATGTTATGCAGAATAAATCAAGATCATACACAATCCATATCTCAATTACTCAACACACACACATGAACTCAAAATCAAGTTGTTTGTATTAATAAACAAGTATTTTACATAAGAGTCTCTCTCTCTCTCTCTGGCCTGATATTCTAATCAGTGGCCTTTGTTTTCCTACTTGCCCGTAGACTTACAATCAAACCTCTAACTCACAACCTCTAACTAGCTAACCAACTAACTATCTAACTTGAATAACTTTGTTCTGCCTTTTTGGTTTACATTTATACAAAAGGATTCTATAACCAATTCCTGGTTTAGATCCATAAAATTCTGAACAAAATCCTAAAATCTCTTCCTTATCTCTAAGGGTCCTCTCTAATCCACAAAATAATGAACTAACTCCTAATCTAAGCTTTACAATTAATTCTCAAATCTCTCAATCTCTCAACTATCATGATTCTCTCATGTTCTCCTACATTCGAGAACATTTATAAATATGCCTCACAATACTTAATTAATTCCTATTCTCATTAAAATCACTCAAAAGCCTAAGTAATTAAATTAATTTTAACACTTACAAAACCAACTTCCTTAAAACATAAGACCCCCCTATGTCTACTAAAATACAATGATTCTTCTGAGTTAAATGCTCTTGCATCACTATCAAAAAGTTTTTTGCATTTCTGGAATGAAATGGTTGGTTGTGTTGTTGATAACATACAAATAAATAGCATATTGTGCAAACTCAAAAGCATTGAAAGGATCTATACAAACTTAAGTTATGTCATGCCAACAATTGTCATACAAACTTCTTTTTATCACAAGTTTAATGGTAACATGGAAGACAACTTGTGTTGACGGTTTTGTACACACTGTATTGAAGTGTTGGTTACAAGTCATTCATTTTGTATGTTGAGGGTTTTAACCCTGGTCAATCTTAAAGCAAAGAATATGTAAGTTTGCATAAGGGGATTCTTAGCCTATTGCAACAAGTGCCCTGGTGTTGGGTTTGCATTGTTCACTTGACCATATTGTTCTAAAATATCCGCATACATTCTTGAGTGGGGCATGTCCTCATGGGAGGAATTGATTTGGATTGTATGGTGGTTGAACCTTCGTAGACTGGAAGCCACCCTTGGTGTGGTACCATGATTTTGAGATGTTGTGGCAACTCTTTTCCTGAAAGGATGGTAGTAGTAACGACATTCAAAGTTTTAGTATCTCGTTCATAAGGGATGATAAGCACATCCCTGTTAATAACAAAATTCCCTTGAAACCCTTAATAAGCACCACAACATCGATTGCAGGGTTGGTGTAACCCATAGGAGACACCTTGGCAGGTGGCAGGGGAGTTGGATGCCCTTCAGGAGTCCACAAAGTCTTAGCAGAGGGCACCATAAGGGTCACCAGTTCATACATGCCTGGAATTTCCTGCATGAATGCCAATATTTGTGTGACCCTTTCGGAGCCTCATGAATCCCATGGAATTAGGACTGTTAACTCTAATGCAAGTTCAATAGGGTTAACACCCGTTTGTGCCTTAACAAACCCCAGCAGGCTAGGAAAAGTGTCGGCGCATATCCATACGTCAGGACAACCACTGTAGCCGAGCTACGGTAGAAGGGATCGATGGAAGAATGTAAATGCAGAGAGGAGGCGAGTTTGGTTGGCAACCATTGAGACTGAGGCCAAGTACAACATGGGGGGTATAAATATATCTCTCTCATCTAGCCATGAGATAAATCGAATGGAGGCAAGTGTTATAGTGATGGAGGCAGATGTTTATACTTATAGAGGCAGACAATCAACCTTATCTTTCATCTGGGCATAACTCTAGTCCTGGAAGCTTGTAATTGGCACGTCTAGATTTTTGTTCAAGTGATTAGGTGAAGGAGGATGATGTGGCTTGGAGCCTTCATTCCAAAAGAGTTAGCTTGCATCACAAAATGATTCATGGGATGATGTTGGCCGGGATGAGTGGGTTGACAGACCATCCTAGCAGTTATGCCATTAGTCGGGGTTGTGCCCACCAAACCATGCATCCTGGTGATGCAAAATAGATACAAAAACCCTCTAAGTCTTCAAAATATTCTAAAAGATCAAAACTATCGCAAAAGAAAACCTTCACAAAATGGCAGAAAACGCTATCGGGACACAAAAATATGAAGAAATAGTGGAAAATAGGCTTATCAGCAGTCAAAGGAATAATGCACAGGAGCCGCCAGATCTAGTCGATCAACGGTCCAGATCCGACCGGCATATCGCAATTGGCGGTGGCAATTAGAGGCAATCGGGGGCTATCACATGACAGTTGCGATCGCGATCACTGTGGGTCAACGAGGACAAGTCACATCATAGTATCGTGTCGGAGCATTACAAGGAGCGGGGACATACATATATATGCGATGTGATGGCTGGACCTGACAAGATTATGGACCAAGTTTAAAATATTTTCAGTTTCGTAAAAAGGTGTTTTGCTATGTATTTCACGTATTTCGTTTAATAAATGAAATATAAAGGGAAGCACCGATGTGATGAAACCGGACCCGAAAGGGTTTGTAAATGCCACTTCATAAATATTTCAAGTCCGCCATAAAGCCGTTTTGCGATATTTTCAGTGTTTTAATGTATTTTTTAAATACAAAGGGAAACCATGGAACATGCACTTGCGACATGCGATAAACGATTAAAGGCAGATTCGATAGGAGTATAGGACAGATTATGGATATTTGAAGTCTGATAAATAAAGATTTGGTGGAGTTTTCTTGTGTTTTTAGTGTATTTCTCTGTTTAAACAGAAAATTCTATTTTTGGGATTTTCAAAGGCCCGATGGACTCTTCCATTGCAGAACGGGTGGCCACCTCCCCTGAAGACGTTATGCCATGATTGCTAATGCTCAGAAGGGGGATTCTAGTGGATAGAGGATGGGAGCCAGAGAGCCCGAGAAGAGGAAATGAACAGACAATGTTGATTGGGTTTAAAGCCACAGACTGACAGAGACAGAGGTAGTAGTACTGAGACAGAGAGAAAACAGAGACAAAGAGTGAAAGAAAGAGTCTGTGTACTCAAAGAGGCTTAAGGGATTCAAGCAAAAGTCCTGTTGTTTGCATCTGTTGTGTTGAGACTCAATTTTAGCCTACACTTTGTAAAACTTTGCTCTTGAAGACATAATAGAGAGGCTACCATTAAAGGCTAGACCAGGAGACGTAGCCCAAGAGTTTTGGGTGAACTCCATATTAAATTTGCTGTGTTTATGTCTGTTTGTCTATTATGTTTCTCTAACTGCTCATTGTCTATATTATTCACAATCTTATTGATCCATTGCACTAAGTAGTATAGACAAATCCATGCACATGAGTCTGTAATACCTTAAAAGTAATCTAAGATCTTCATTTTTAGATCAAGTGGTATTAGAGCTTTTGGTTTTTGATTTGTTAAGGTTAGACAAGCTTGTGTTGGACTATTTTTGAATGCTAACTAGGTCAAAGCTCAAATTGGGAAAAGGAGAACTTGTTAAGGCCAATCCAGAAATTGGAAGAATCCATCCTAGGAGGAGAATGGTAGAAGAAACTCATATGGAATTAGAATCTCAGTTCATGGACAATTTTATGGCCATGAGGGCCATGGTAGAAGAGATGTATCGAGAATTCAAGAAAGGTCGAGGTGAAAGTACTTTAACCTCCAAACAAGACAAAGGAGCTGAGGAAAATTCTATAGATGCCCCTCCAGAGGGCAAAGGGAAAGGGGAAAATCCTCCTCCAGCATTTGCTCCATCATCCTCATCTCCTAGCCCTGAGAAGAAGAAGAAGAAAACCTATATGATTAAATTAGATGTAAAATTTGATTTGCCAATATATGATGGATAATTAAATGCAGAAAAGATAGATAACTGGATTAGACAGATTGATGTATATTGTAGGGTGTAGAACATTGATTCAGAAAGGAGAAAGATTCAGTTGGCTAGCCTTCACCTTGGAGGAACTGCCCTAATGTGGTGGCAAGGCAGGACACGAGCCGATTTGAAGAAGCATGGTAAAATTATTTCTACCTGGAGTGAATTTGTTTCTTCCATTAAAAAACAATTCTATCCACTAGCTTATATGCATCAAGCAATCATGAGTTGGCAAACTCTTCGCCAATTAAAGGGGAAAAGTGTACAAATATATACCCAGAAATTTAGAAAAGAGCTTTAATTCTAGGCATTTCTCTAGACTCACTCGAAAATTTGTTGAAGTATATAGGTGGTCTGCATAGCTATTTGAGGCACACCATTCTCATGTTTAACCCTACTAGCATAGATGAGGTATCAATTCAAGCTACACATCTAGAGGCTAGAGGCAAGAATGTGAACCTAGAGATTGGGGGATCATCAAAACCCACTGCAAGCAAAAACAAGGAAAAGAGGAAGCTGAAATGGAAAGAGAGGATGGAAAACATTGTACAAAAGGCAAACCTTCATGCACTCACTGCAAGAAGGATGGACATGATGATGAACACTGCTGGTCTTTGCATCCGGAGCTGAAACCCAAGAAGTTCAATGGCAAGAAGAAGAAGATTGGTGTTGCTATTCAGAAAGATTTGGGGTCAGACTCAGGTGATGAAACAATAATCACATCCACAGGTATAAAAGGTAAAAATTTTGAAGCATCTACTAGTAATTCTACACAACCTATTGATAATGAAGAAAATGAGAGGAAAAGACATGAGATTTTTCATATTAGAGTTATTTCCAAGCATCAAAAGATTGATACTGTATTTGATAGTGGATCACAAGTAAACTTGATTTTTGAAGCAATTGTAAAGAAGTTGGGATTACTAACCACACCTCACTAGAAGCCATATCCATTAGGTTGGGTATGTGATAAAGCAAAGCTACAAGTGACTAGAAAATGTAAGCTTAAGTTTGCTATTGGGTCAACATTTGTAGAGGAGGTTAAGTTAGATATAATTCCCTTGGATATATGTGGTATTGTTTTAGGAAGTCCTTACTTGTATGATAGAAAAGCCATTTTCTATAGAGCTGAAAATAAGTACCAACTCACCAAAGTTGGAATAGAATATATTGTAAGAGCTCATAAACTCAAAAATAATTATACTCTCATAAATTCAGGGCAGATGAAAATAATTGTAAATTCATGCAAGCAATTTTTACTGATGGTTGTAAAGGAAAATAATCCTGATAAAACCAATATATTTGAAGGCTGCACGATGCTAAACAGAAAGCTGATTTAGAAAAAGTTTTTCAAAATATGATATCCTATTTCAAGAACCTAAAGGTCAGCCACCCAAAAGGGAAATAGTACATGATATTAATTTGCAACAAGATGCTCCATTTCCTAACATCAGAATGTATAGGTTATCCACTTTAGAGAATGTAGAGATCAAGAAGCAAGTACAG
>APFE031174584.1:0-34145 GCA_000404065.3 Pinus taeda | reverse complement strand
AGGAATCAAAAGGCTTATGGCACAAGTTTTTGAGATGAAAGATCTCGGAAGCCTTCATTACTGTCTGGGACTAGAAGTATGCAGAGATACTGGGCAAACTTTTCTTACCCAAGGGAAGTATGCCAGAAATCTGTTGGAAACGTTTGGTATGGATCAGTGTAGATCAACAGCGACACCTTTGCAGCGGAATTTGAAGTTGAGCAGTGATGATGGCACTAAAGAGGTTGATGCTACAATGTACAGACAACCGGTTGGCAGCTTGATATATCTTACAACAACCAGACCTGACTTGGCATACTCTGTTAGTGTATTGAGCCAATTCACATCAAAATCGCTTGAAAGTTACTGGGTAGCAACAAAAAGCATGTTGAGATATCTTTGTGGTACTGTTAACTATGACATTTTATACACTGACGCATCTGATGTTATTCTAACAGGTTTTTCAGATTCAGACTGGGCAGGTAACTTGGATGATCAAAGGTCCATCACAGGTTATGCATTCAGCATAGGATCCGGGGTCATAGCATGGAGCAGCAAGAAGAAAAGTACTGTAGCTTTGTCTTCGTGTGAAGCTGAGTATCAAGCATTGTGTGCAGCGACGTGTGAAGCGATCTGGTTGAGAGGCTTCTCAATGATACAGGAAAAGAACAAAGAATTCCACTTCCATCAAAAGCGACAACCAGAGCACCATTAAATTGGCACACAATCCAGTGTTTCATAAAAACATTAAACATATAGACACTCAGCTCCGTTTTATCAGAGAGAAACTACAGTCAAAGGAAATTATTGTTGAATATTGTAAAACTTGTGACAATGTGGCTGATATTTTTACAAAGCCTCTTGCACATGTGAAGTTTGAATTGTTTAAAGGGATGTTAGGAGTTCAGGAAAACCCTTTCTCCATTAAGGGGGGGAGTTGAAAATAATTAATATTCTTTTGTATTAATGGAGAAATGGTTACATAGTTGTAACGTATCTCCTTAATTTAGGATTTGTTCCTGGAATTTAGGAGTTTGGTTGCAACTTCCTGATTTCTAAAGTTGTATTTAATGATGTAATCTTTCATTGATGATTAATAGAGTGTACAAGAGTGATCTCTCTGTTTTGAGTGTAGTCTCCAGGTGCAGACCACACCTGTGAGCTACATCTCCTTTTCAATTCTGTTCACATTTTATCTAAACCAGTAATTAAACTTTTCTTTGAAGAATTTGTGCAAACAAATTGACCACACCCATTTAATCAAACATTTCACAAACAATTCAGATTACTTGCACAGAGAACGCTTTTGGAAGGGAAAATGGAATTTTTATTAATATGATAGGAGATTACAGTGCTTAGAGAGAGATTGTGGAACCTAGTGCGAGCTTCAATAATACATTTTACAGAGAGTAAAGCTCCGGTATCTTTCAAAAATTCCAGTACTATGCAAGCCTAGATTGCTGAAGAATATTCTAATATACTCACTTCCAACAAAACCGACCTTCAATTAGAATTCTGCTACTCCAATTTGATGGCAATATTCAGCTCGGAAACTCATCCCCTGCCGGATCTGGAACTTGTGCTCTCAAAGATGGATAGGTGAGAATACACAGATTAGTTTGTAATCTGTAGCTTTAATCCACCCAACAAGATGACTCGACCTCAATAGATGAAGTGCTGGAGCAGATAAATAATGCAGATCTCTGAGTGATAGGACTTAACAATAACATAACTGTCTCTGTCAAATGTGTAGGATTACCAAACTCGGCCTCTGCTTAATAAATTCACTCCTTATATTATCGACTCGGGCCTTCAGGAGAAGATGGTTTATCCTTGCGATGAATGAATGGATATGACCTCCAATAATGAGAATTATTTGCTCCTCCTTGGCACTGGTAATTTAATGAATTCAGCCCTTAGATATATATCAGAGATTTGGCCCTCCTTTAAAGACAAGAATTTGGCCTCTAACACACAGAAATTCATCCTCCAAAATTGCTCAAGCTCGGCCTTCAGATAGTAGCTTGGTCTGCAACAATTCGGTCTATCTTCTTTGATCTAAAAAATGCAATTCGGCCCTCCTTAAGATATAGGATTCGGCCTCTTGAAACCAGGGGTGGAAGTTGGGCTTAATATATCTGCAACTCGGTCCTTTAACGGCAAATCACTCGGCCTCAATCCTGGAAGGAAATCAAGCCTCTTCAATGGTAATCATAGCCCTCCTGAGAAAGATGAATTTGTCCTGCAAAAGAACAATTTTTTCGTTGATGTTGAAGTTTTCCTGCAACAAAATTTAAAATTTAGTTATATCTTCTATATATAACCTCCGGAAATAATCCAACTAGCGTGGCAATAACTTCCACCAAAATTGGAGAGATATTAGCTAGGGTGGCTAACTTCCACCAAAATTGGAGAGATATTAGCTAGGATGGCAATGAGATTCACCTAAACTAATGTGACGATCTCCCTGAAACCTTTTGTCTGAAACTCACTTGAGCTTCTTTTCAATGGAAATGAGAAATCATGACATAGAATGATTAGAAATGACTTCCTTTCTCTTTGGCCATACCTTCTCCATCTTCTAGATGTCTCATTTTTTAATTATTTGATTGATTAACTCACTTATTTTCTAAGTGAATTTTGCCATTTTTTATTAAATAATATTTTTGTACTTTTTTATTAATAATATTTTTCCACTTCTTATTAATAATAATATTATCTAAGTAAACTAGGGCAAAACTTCTTACTCTCCTTAGCAAATTTCCCTTTCTTTGCTATATTAAAGAGAGAAGATAGGTTAATCAGCATCTTGCTTGAGAAATTGGGGACATTGCAAACACTTAGGTAAAATGGGATAATAAGATACATGGTTGAATATCTTATGCTAATACCTTTTTAATGTTATATGTCACTCCCCTTAACTCCATATAAATGAGGAGATATGAAATATTTTATCAAGTCAGTCTAGTTAGAAAATGTAGGAGTTTTAAAGGTTAACCCCATTAGTGAACATAAAAACATTATAAATAAAAGGATAGATGAGTGCATTTTAAGATTATCCAAGCAATAATAAATCTAAGGTGTATAACGATAGCTTTTTCCTCCCAGGAAAAATCGTAATTTCCATATATATAGTGAAAATTACATGTTGTATATGCATGATGCATGTCAAAATTTGTTGTTGTTCAAGCTCTCAATAAACATATGAGTGTTGAACATCGATCTATGTATCAATCATAGTGTCTGGTAAAAGTCATGTCATACAAAATCCTTTGCTGCGGATATAGTATATCAGAGCAAAATAAATATGCATAAACATAACTAAACAAAAACTGTATGATATCAAAATTTCATCTACTACAACTAGGAATATATCAAAAATTATTGTGATAGATCATCCTGTATCTGGTTTTGGATTTGACCATTGTATATCTATGAAAGGTTGATGATAATATTGATAGTGTTCGCTGCCAGTATGCTCAATGATCAGTCATGTCTCGTGATCCTGTTGCGCGCTTGCTTTGGATAGCTGGTCGGAAAGAGAGTTCCTTTCCCTGTAGATGTGTTGACATGTAGTATGATCAAATTGAGTTTTAACATAAGAACTTCCTCCAGTAATGCCTTGAGTGTGTGCATGTAACATGTAGAGTGTAAATTGAACCAATCAATGACAATACGAGAGTCACCAAAAACCTGTATATGTTGACATCCATTTTCAAGTGCAAATAATAGAAAAAGTTTGACACTATATAATTCAGAATAATTATTCATGCCCCTGCCTAAACCATATTGAAGTTTAAAATAATGTCGATTGTTGAGATATAGAACAACCCCACCACTACAATGTCCATTATGTGTTGATCTGTCGAAATATGCCCAAGGGGTGTCATAATCAATGGTCTCGGGGAGTATATTGCAAGTATTGTTTTGAATCTCCTCCTCAAAAGAAGATTATAGATCACGAGGATATGTGCTATGATGTGCTCCGAGAGAAAATTTTCTTTAGAAAAAATATTGTGGTTCGATCCAATCCATATGCCAAAACATACTAAAAGAGGAAAGTTCTTAAATTTATTAGGGAAGCTACTTTCCATTATTCCTCCCAGACACTGTTGAAAGTATCTCCTCCCCAATGGATGTTGATATTAAGCGCTTGGTATAAGAGGCTCCAAATAGAGACCACATATTGACAAGTAATAAATAAGTGGTTCACTAATTCTTTAACAGATCAACAAAGTGCACGCTAGGTTGGTCAATGAAATGATCTTTTCATAAGATTGTCTCCCATATGAACCTTATTTTCCAATAAGCACCATAGAAAGAGCCTAGATTTACCTAGACTCTTCATCTTCCATGAAGATTTCGACCACCATTTCAGTTCAACTAGTTACTTGTCAGCATGTATAAATAGGCAACCTTCCTTTGGTGTCTAATATCCACTTTCTGAGTGAGTCCAAATGAGCTCATCCTCAGAGTCATGAAGCCCAATGTGGGTAGTTGTGAGAACTTTGGTGTAGGTTCTCCAAACTTGATGCCATTGTTATGAAATATTTAAGTCTAGTGTTGTCATCCATTTATGTCCCCGGATAGAGGAATTATCCATATCAGCTATCCAGTCATTGGTGGTCTTTCCTTGTTTTGTTAAAAAGGATACCAAGTCTGATGGGAGAATGTGTTGTCTGTTGCTGCTAGACCATGGATCAGTACCAATACAAACTTGTGATCCGGAGTTGACTTTCCAAGCCAAACCCGTACCAATGATATGAAATGTGTCAACGATGGATTTCCATGTCATATAGATGTTGGACCTATTCTTCTTTTGAAGATGAATTCGTTAGTTCAGAGGGAACAAATGAATATATTTCTGTGTTACCACTTGAGTCCATAAATTGTTGGTAGATATCAATCTCCAGCCACATTTTGCCGCAAGGGCTTGTGAAAACTAAACCAAATTCTTTATACCCCATCCTCCCATTTTTTGGGTAGAGCAATTCTATCCCATTTGACCCATGTGAATGGCTTGCCCTACTTTGTCTCTCTCTATAAGAAATTACAACAACTTTTTTGTATTTTTTTCAGAATACCTTTAGGAATCCAAGACAAGGACATCTAGAATACTAGGATAACTTCTAACACAGACTTGGTTAAGACAAGTTTTCCTACCCTTGATAACCACCCGTGACTCCAGGAGTTTAGCATTTTTTCAATCTTGGCAAGAAGCCACATTGAGTCATCCTTCTTGTAGTCATTGGGTTTTAGGTGAAAACCCAAATATTCACCACCTTCAAAGGTAATGTGTTGAAATGAGAACTGTTCAAGCACATATGTGATTTCTGCCTGAGAACAACCTGTATACATAACGATAACTAAGGAATACTCTTAGGGTCTTAAAGATGGATAAAAAAATGTGATTTTTGGAGTGAACAAGACATCTTGTAATTTTCCATATAAATTTTCTTTTAGGATGTTTCAAATAGTGCTTAGAGGATATAAAGAGTACATCTTTGTGTACCCATGGTAGAAATTTTAGACTTTGTTTTGCTATAATTTCACAGATATGATCTAAGGAATTTAAGGTTATTTAATGCTCCTAAAATCTACTTCAAACATGTCAGATTGGAACTTTCTCTATAACTTTTGTTTTCTAAGATGTTTTGGAGTGTGAAATATAAAGGAGAGATCTCTAGGTACCTATGGAAGAAATTTCAAACCTTGGTTCGTTATAAATTCAGACATATCCTCTAAGGGAAATTAGGGTTTTTTTAATTCTTCTAAAAGATGCTTCAAATAAGTCAATTTGGAATTTTTTCTATAATTTTATTTTTGATATGTTTCAAACCGTTAAATCTAGAAAATATAGAGGAAAGATATCTAGGTATGGTAGAAATTTCAGACCTTGATTCACTATAATTTCATAGATGTTCTCTAAGGAAGTTAGGGTTCTTGAATGCTCTTGAAATATGTTTCAAATATGTCAACTTGGAATTTTCACTATAACATTCTTTTTGAGATGTTTTAGACTATGAAATATGGAGGAGACCGAGAAGAGATCTCTAGGTACCCATAGTAGAAATTTTAGAGATTGGTTCACTATAATTTTGGAGATATGCTCTGAGGAAGTTAAAGTTCATGAATAAGCTTGAAATTAGCTTCATATATGTCAATTTTCCATTTCTTCTATAGATTATTTTTTGGGACTTTTTAGACAATGAAAATATCGTAGAATTGAAGAGACATATAAAAGCACCTTTAGTAAAAATTACATAATCATATTTGTAAAATTGGATATGTGGCATGTTGTATAATTTTGTTCTTGGGAAAAGGAACAAAAAAACAACTTTTGGGAGAAGAAGACCTAGTGAAGGAAAAAGCAGCAAGTAAACCTGATGAAAGCAAAAGCAACTAATAGACTTGGTGAAAGTACAAGTAGAAAGTAGAATCGTTATAGTATTTTGGTGCCTACGAATGTTTGTAGCAGAGGGAATTGGTGTCTCATGTAGGTCAGTGCCTACAAATCTTATAGTAGACGAGATTGATGTCTCCTATAGATTGGTGCTTACAAATATTGCAACAGAGGGGATTGGTGTCTCTTCTAAGTTGGTGCCTACAAATATTGCAGCGAAAGTGATTGTTGTTTCCTATAGGTTGGTGCCTACAAATCTTGTATTATAGGGGATTGGTGTTTCCAATTGGTTTATTTTTACAAATTTTGTAGCAGAGGGGATTGGTGTCTCCTATGGGTTGGTGCGTACAAATTTTGTAACAATAGGTTGGTTCCTACAAAGCTCTGTTATAAATAAATTTTCATTTATATCTTATGTTCCATATGTGAGATTGTTTGGTTATGATTAATGAATGTTTGATAAGAAATTGTATTATAATAATCCCCCCCCCCGCCCCCCAAGTATAAGTGTGAATCAACATGCCTAGCATGTTCATTGACATAATATGAACCTTAATAAAATGATTTAGTTGATTACTTTTAGGTCACATAATGAATGAACATAAAAATACCTTAATTAGGATGGGCCCATATTAATCTAATATATCCTATTGATCAATGCAATTACAAATATCATTGGGCTAATGCAATACATACTAGAATTTGAATGCAAGAGACTCTACTAGATTCTTGAGTCTTTAAAAAGCTAGTTGTTGTTATGTATATACAATACTACAATTGCATCAAAGAATTTGTGTTATGGGATTCCTTATACATGTAGTAAATCTCTTTGTAGATGAACAAACTGTTTGTCATCCTTTTGGTTGGTAGTATAATTTTAGAATAAGCTACCACAATATTGTTTGTACTTCTTGACTTAATAATAATCTCTAACAACACATATCTTTGAATAATTTCTTTCCTGTAATTTATCTACATCTAATAACAAACAAATTTGAAAATTTTACAAAATAAAAATGATCAACATAGCAAGGCATTGATTTTACAAGAATTTAAAAAATGAAAGATCAACAACAAAGCAATGCATGAGTGTTAGTATTAGAAAGTTTATGTAAGGACTCATGAAACAAGCTTTAGAATTGAATAATGATTTGTTAAGCATACTATTGATGGTGCTGGACCCGTCAACATTCAAGGGATCTCCCTGCTATGAAGTCCCAACTAGACCTCACACCTTTGGTGTATGAGTCACATCCGGTATGATGGCCCGGTTGCCATTATCTTAAATATTTTCCTTAGCTCTTGCTTGTCAGCACATGAGAGTGGTTTGCTTAGTCTTCGAACAACGAGGTTTGCATTCTTGGTGAGTGCCTAGTATTGCTTGTGTCAATTTTCTTTCACTACAGAGGGAGAGGGTGAGAGTGAGTATCAAGTCGAAAGGGAATAGTCTCAACACTGTTAGAGACACACAACACAACAGGACATGCGCAACTTCCAGCGGAGTATTCCACATGGATGCAGAAGTCACAAACACAAGAAGAACATATAGAATGTACAACACCCAACGAAATAGTCCACACGAGTGCGACGGTCGTTATAACAAGTTTACGAGAATGAATCTGTCGAGTGTCCAGTGGAATAGTCCACACGAGCGAGACATCATTAACAACTGATACAACACATTTCCAAAATCATATGTACTAGAACAAACGAAATAGTTCAACTGTCTTAATACAGGTTAAAGAAACATGCATTACAAGCATCCAAAGAATAGTCTTACAAACAAATACAATAGATGTGTGAAAATGTGTTGCCCTATTAACAAGATTCTGAATTAAGCGAAAGTTCCAAGGCACATCCATACACCATTCCATCACTAACCCACATAGTGGGGCATTGGACCCATTGCTCGCTCCTCAAAAAAAGACTACAGACTCTCAAGGCTATGTGGGAGGAGCCAAGGTGAAAAGTTCTTTGCATGTACAAATGAGGGGTATATATAGCCAAGGGTGAAATTGACCCTTGTGTTTGTTCGACTTCCCTCATGACTGTTCGACTTACATGACTCTTTGACTTCATCCATGGGTCTCTTGGACTTCCATGTTACATTACATTGATTACACTATCATGACCCAAAGTAGTGATGTGGCCGAGGCGACTCATGACACAAATCGACATGACCTTTTAGGTATGCACATGTTGCCTGTGCCACTCATGTCGAGCTATTGTGCTATTAAGTGATGAGTGTGCCTGTGGTGTACCATAGCTTCACCTACCCATGGCAGAGTGTGCGAAGTCTTCAATGGTCTTGGTGTTCGCTTGATATTTCATGCATGCACATGTGTATCCTTTGCTTGCTACTTGGCATGCTTCGTGTGTTCATCCGTTTGCGAACAAGTCTCCTAGCATGCGCTCATGGTTCATCCCGTTCATCATCGTGCCATGCCTCATCCTTGTACCTGTATCTACAATCACTTATGACGAGACGACATCAAATCCAGAAATATCCTAGTCTACCATGATGCATCATATTTCATTTTCAGGTGCAGGTGACCATGAGAGAGGACAAGGCTCTAAAACTGCAAAGCACATTTTAGGCTGGGATGCGAGCCCTGGAGCACTATCAAGGAAAATTCTGCAGAGGTCACTAGGAGCCTGGGATGAGCAATCTGGAACAACAATGAGTTTCTATGGGATCTGGCTCAGCTAGGAGGCAGAACTGCACAATTTTTTTAGGGAGGCATTGCAGGTAGCAGGGAGGATACTGGCAGTGAAAACTGTGTAGATTCTCAAGTGAGGCTGGGAGCAAGATGCTTGAGCTTGCTTGCCAAAACTGCGCAGAACTGGGAGGCAGGCATGCAGGACATGTCTGCATAGTTTTCAGGTTGAGCGCGGTGTCAGGCAACTGGAGGATAGTCCAAGAAAACTGTGCATTTTTCACGAAGAGTAGCGAGGCGGCTGATAGGGGGATTCACTGACAGAACTACACAATTTTTAGGGTTAGCGCAGTGACAAGTAGCAGGCGATTGTCCCTCATGTCTATGAAATTTCTTTAGTTAGTAGAGGCGGGCATGCTGACAGCTTCTATGCAATTTTTTGGAGGAGTGAAGCCTGGGGTCACTACATGGTCAAACTCTCTGGTTGACCTGTGGGAGGTTTGATAGATTGGCTTGTGAGAAACGCATATTGAGATGGATTCTTAGGAAACTTTTGCATTTTTCTAGGTGACAGTCAACAAGGTTGATGCCAGGATTGCACGGTGCAAACTTCTTAGGAGGCAACCTTATGCTCTGCGCAATTATGGGTAGCAGTACTTGGTCATTGAGGGCTAAGATTGCACAGTGCAGCTCAACGAAGGTCCTGCTGATGGAGGATGGTCCAATCGACAGATCTTCAGCGAAATGGTTAAGTGTGTGAGCGAGCAAACTCGTGTATACATGACCCTGCGAACACACATTCAACACGATTTGACAACAATACATCTCGAACCAACAAGACAACACATGCTCAGTGTGACTGACTGTGAAACTGTCAAATGGTGAAAGCGACAAATGCAACACTTCGGATAGACCTTCAGACAACCGTGACGACACTTGTGTGACAGTGCTTACAACATCGTGTGTGAGTGTGATATATGCTTACATAGCATACAAAACTCAAACACAAACCTTCAACATCACCATAACAGGGTTGCGTGCATGACATAACAATCAACATGCCGAAGATGACAGTTGGTCGAAAAGGAAGTAAGACATGTAGAGGAAACACATGAGATGACCTTTTGTGTTTGTGCACATGCATGTTACTGAGGATAGGATGATATGACAATGACAAGCAGTCTTGCAAACTCACTGAGAGGTGCACTTCGGAAGGTGTTCCTTACTCACCATACTTACCCTTGAGATGATCATGTATCCGACAGAGTTTGCATGCGGTCCTGACCTTTTTCCATTACTTGGTCTCTTGGTCCTTCTCCTCGACTCCTTGGGAATGATCTTAGCATGTCACATTTTCCTGTAGTCACTAGGCGATAGATCATCGCGATTTCAATGGGAAGTGACTATTGTTGGGATGAGGCCCTGGGAGGCCCACCTGCGCAGTTTCTGCATGCAAGACTGACAGGAAAACTTGGACAACACTGCACAATTTTGAGGCATAGGACACTGATGTGAGATGGGGGTGCTAGGAGGACACCTCTACACAATTTCTGAGAGAAGTGTTGGTTGCCTGACTGCTCTGCACATTTCTAGAGAGTAGCGTTGGTTGGGGTCTCTACGGGCTACAGAGTTTCAGCAGGAAAGGGAGGAAGCTTTATGGTTGTAGAAGCAAAGTGAAAAATTTTGGGACACTGAATGAGGCTAGGTTGCTTGGGAAATGGCTAAGTGTGAGATCAGTGACACAGATGTAAACAATGATAAGACTTGACTATGATCGTACACGGATACTTAGTGACACAACATAGACCATCCAGAATGCATAAGGCATACTTTTCTTGATGCAACAACCTACATGACAAGAGTGCGTGAAGTGAGTGTGAAACATGTCTATGTGATGACAACCGCTCATACACACACAATTCCCTTGAAGCAAAACAAAATTCCCTTTGCATGAAAAACAACAAACCCTATGCCTAAAGATGACACACGTTGCATAAAGATGAGAACGTAGACAACTCTTAAGATCAAGGAGGGGAGCTTGAAATCATCAACTTACCAACAAGTGACAAAGGATTATCGATCACAGGATCCAAGGTAGGCTTTGAAATTTGCATGTGACCCAAAATTTTGGAGGGTGGTTGTATCCGCTACAACACATGCATTTTTGGCCTCTTAAAAAAATATTATGATTTGTTTTTTATTCCATTTACTAGTGATAATAATTTTTTGTTTTTGTTTTGACATCATTAGCTTCTAATGCTAATGAGCTTCTAGAACTACCGTATGAACATGGTGATCAAAATAGACCATTAAATTCCCAACCTCAGGCAATCAATTATTCCTTGATATCCAGATGACCATAAAGTTGTGAACCCAATTACTATGGCACACAATGAATTTAACAATAAAGATTATCACTAGGGGTTGAAGGAGTGGAGAGGAGATTTTATATTCTTAAAATACATTCCAAGCCACCATTTTATGGTGTCATGGACCAAGCCTCACAATATATGTGGGGTAATAGTAGAGGAGATTTATGATTGTATATTCCAAGATTTCAAGAATAGGTATATTTCACAACTATTATTATTGTTAACACACATTCATAGAAACCAGAAAATGGAAGGAGGGAAGACAAAGGAATCTAGCATAGCAAGCTATGTCTCTCTCTCTCTCTCTTTGGTTTTAGGACTTGATGATTACAATTCCTTCCTTAATCATAAGCTTGTACAAGTGTATCTAAGCAAAAGAGACTAGTGCAAAAGCTAATAACATACCCAAGTCTTCAATCTGATACTCGTGGTCTAAAACATAATGAGTGTTGATGAAAATATACATGTAAAATAACCAAAAGTGGATGTCGAAAAATCAAATCTAGAAATCTCATTGTGTGACAAATGAGCCAGAAAACCTATAAGTGTTCACTACTATGAACCCAAATCTAATGAGAGAAAAACCCTTATGAAATTGATTTGGATGCAATTCCAACATATCTCAAATCCTAAAAATTCATAACAATCCCATGTGCCAATAGAAAGTGCAAAAGAATCATCTATCCTCTACAAGGTCAAAACACCATCCTTGTAAAGTCTAAAGACTCTCAAGTGAACAATTGTGTTCATAAAACTACTCTCAAATACTGACACATAAAATGCTTATCAATAATTCAATTGATATAGAAAAGGTGTTGACTGACATCCCTATCCTATATCCTGTAAAAATATGTGCATGTCAAACTCGTAATAATTCAACATAGAGTGAATCCTAACCTTGCGAAAAAAATCCTCTGAGAAGTAACAATTGTTCCAATGAGTAGTGAACAATTGTTACTACTCCACTATTGTTGATCCAAGTGTTGAACAATCATACAAGTGACTAAAATCCTCAAATTACAAAATTTTGTAGATCATCCATCCGTACCAATATCCTAAAAAATCATCATAAATATCATTCTCAAAATGCCATCAAACTCCTAAAATCCTCAGTGCCAAGGGTCAAACTATATAACCCAAAAATCTATGTGAGTGGTCCATGTTAACATCACCAAATATATAATCCATCATCAATCCATTATCCTTCCCAAAATAAATCCATCAAATTGTCCTCAAATCAAAGTAAGCACCTCAAATAATCATCTCGAAGAAACCAAAATTTTAAAAATAAAAAACAAACTTTGAAATTTGAAGTCTAACAAATATCATTGATATCTTCCTCACTATCAATTGAAAGTTGTTGGACACCTAATCCTCTAAGGGTTGGTGTGGAAGCTGAACAGCCAAAAGGAGTCCAAGAGACCACTTGGAATATGAATCCAAGGGTCACACCATGTACTATAAATGTATATCATTTGTTAATAATAAATGTACTCTCGTGTTTATCTTTCATATTATGTTGCTGCCATGTGTGTGCTTAACATGGTATCAGAGCAGGTGATCTCCTGCCCTACTCAAGTGTGAGCCACCTGTTTCTGTGGCCTTTGTAAACCAATGCTCTCCTCCTGATTATACCTTTCTGAGCATTTGTTAAAAGAGAGGTTGTTACCTCTATCAGCTCTGCCATTCCTCTGTTGTGAGCAAACCTACCCCTGCGACTGCAAAGAGGAATATTGCTAGACCTATCCTTCTCTATCAATTCAATGCTCTAACACTTCCATGCTCCCACTCAGACCTGTTCTGAACAAGTCTTGGCCCTCTACAACTTAGATTCTCTATTCTGAAATCCTATCATCCATATTTTAGCTGCATTCTCTGCGCACGCTTCCCGAAATAGAAAAATCCTGGCAGCTCTGATGCTGACACTTCCACTGGTATGATAGTTTATTCATTGACTTGAACATTTCTGTAGTGCTACTCCTATCGCTACATGATATCTGCAAACAAAATGCTCAGCAAACAAAAAGCTCGTTGTGGCCTGCCCTCATTGTGGCTTTGAGCCAATGTTTGAGCCAATTCAGGGCATCAAGCCCATAGCTACAGGCAGCTTTTCACATTGGATTTGGTTGCCATATGCATTTGCAGCTACTGAAAATGGCGAACAATTCATTATGATGAGGAGCCGACGATCTTGACCTAGTTTCCAACAGAGAGTTCACAGTAAATCCCGCTCCAGGTCTTCCAACGACATTAACAATATCGGCCAAGCCTTCCGCAGCTAATCTCACTAAGAATTCGAACATAGTTGGTATGCACAGTTTTCCTCCGAAAAACTGGTCTACACTCTGCTTGATAGGTTCATGTTCATGTTTGTGTGCCTTTAGACTTTCACTTATATCTTGCAATTCTCTTGTAAAGAGTCTAAAACAAGGACTACTCTATTCAACACCATATCCACATTGCAGAGCCTTTGCTCAACTTCTTCTGACATACAACATGCAGATACAAAAATTCAGTCTGCACTTCCCAAGTCAGTCATCAGACCTTGGCAAGAGATTTTCCATAACAAGCACATAACAGGTCTTGGATATGACAAGGATGTGTCCTTTCACATTCCAGACTACTCAAAGGCCATTCAGTTTCAGAGTGTTGGATTCCTTCATGACAGTTCACCTTCAGTTGTTCTAGATTCCGCCCCTCTTCAACAACAACAGATTGTGAAATACCAAAACTGTGACCGAGTTGGCCATCTGAAAGATCACTGTTTTGATCTTCATCCATGTAAGCACTGTCATAAAACCAGTCATTCTTCAAACAGATGCTTCAAAAACAAACCTCCTGCAAGAAAAAAGATTCATCTTGGATGGATCGCTTCTTGGCAATGGGCATCAATAGCCAAGAAGATATTCCAAACATATGTCAGAACTTGTTCTAGAGTATTGAACAATATTGCAGTTGAGTTTTCCTCATCATCTCTCCTTGTATCTGACAGGGGGGGAAATGATGGTCATCTACAAGCTTCAAATCCACATCAAGCGAGCCTGAGCCACAACCTGGCATACCAGATTCAGAGTTGTAGCCAGAGACAAATATGCCCCTAAGCATGCCTTCAGTCGGTGATACCTCTTCAAAGAATTGGGGACACTTCCTCTAGTAGAAGACTTCAGCTTCTTGCCAGTTTCGGAAGAGTTCCAGGAATTGCATTAAGCATTCCAGAGTTGGTGGTAATCCTTAAACCATCATAGGTTGAGACCTCCCTTTTCATGTTGAGATTCTCCCTTTTATGCGAGGAGAGACCTCCATTTCATGGTTGAAGGTTTCCCTCTTCAAAACATCAGAAGCACTTCCTCTAGCAAAAGACTTGAGCTTCATGCCAGACTTGGAAGAGTTTTGGGAACTACACTAAGCGTTCTAGTGTTGGTCGTCATCCTTAAGCCACCGCCATTTATACCAACATTTCAGAGAGCACATTCAGCCTAGTGCTGCCATGCATTTTTACACATTTTGTATTACAGCTCTCTTCTTGGACTCATACATAACCCTTCAGATTAAGGGGGGGAATGTTGGACACCTAATCCTCTAAGGGTTGGTGTGGAAGCTAAACAGCCAAAAGGAGTCCAAGAGACCACTTGGAATATGAATCCAAGGGTCACACCATGTACTATAAATGTATATCATTTGTTAATAATAAATGTACTCTCTTGTTTATATTTCATATTATGTTGCTGCCATGTGTGTGTTTAACAAAAGTTAATAATTTAAGGGACTTGTGAATCAAAAGCATCAATATACCCCCTTGAAAGTTGGAAAATGTAACCATTATGCCTTTGAGTGAAGTCAAAACAATTGATCTTCAACTCAGAAGACTACCTTAAGTAGGCCTCGGTCATGCCCTTAAGCATCCATTCTTGAATCAAAAGATTCATGTCCATCTATTGTAGAAACCTCTCCAATAATGTATATTTGTACCTGTGTATGAGCCTAAAAACAAGATTCCTCCAACAACTTGGCTTATAAAATATGGTCCCAAGTACTTTACCATTCAAAATTTATCTATTTCCTCTAAATCTTTGTTCACTTTCAATACCTTTATGAGGGGTGATTTGTATTCACACATACAATAAATGGAGTAATATCAATATAATGCAATGCAATATGGCCAACTCGATAATAAGTTTGACATTCTTAAGTTACATCATCCAACTTTGCAACATGAAATGCATCATCCTTATTATCATCACCTACATCAACATCATCCTTCTCCTCTCATTCCTCATCATGATCCTCAAGGTTAAGTACTTCATCCAAATTATCATCAACACTTACATCCTCATCACTAGCATTGTCAATTGCATCATCATCATCTTGTTCCAGTTCATAAACATCAAATTTCTTCTTACCATCATCCATTGTATGTTGTTGAAAATCATCACAAAGAAACCTTGGGCTCACAAATGAAACTAGTATGGAATAATCAAGAATATGAAAGAAGTAACTCATTCTTTTCATATATTAAGCCAAATTTGTTCATTGAATTATAACTCTTTCCAAGGTCTGATAACTTTGTCTTGATTCACAAACTTATTCTTATACTTATAATTTCACCTGATCTTCATTTGTCTTCATAGTTTTGTAATTCAATTACATTGCCTGATTCATATCTAGAGGATGCTCAATTCACTTGTGGTAACTTTCAACAATAGTTAATCCAAATAATGGATTAAGTTGGAGAAGTAACGGTTTAGTATGTCGATGGCAAAGAAGTTGCAATTCATTGTTTAGTAACTTGTTATAAGTTTGAAGTAGATCAATTCTTTCATGCATGATGTGCATACATGTGGCCACATGGCTTAGTGAAGTTTTTTTTATTTGAATGGATTTTCTTCGTGCAGTATTAATCAAAGTGTGTAGAAGACTAAATGAGTCCTTCATACTTTCTAGCATGATCCAAAAAGTTCTTCAAGTGTCATAGAAAAATTCACCAAGTATCACAACAATGTCGTAATCAATGACCAAAGTGTTAGAATAACAAATAATAACCAATCATATAAAAAATTTAATATGTGCACTTGATCCCCTTATTCAATTTCAAGCTAGATCAAAACACTTTACATTCATTTTCAAAATGTGACACACATGCAAAAATTGTTAGACCATAATACTTTGAAAAGCTTTCGTACAACTTCACCTTTATGTTTCTAAGGGTTCTTAGACCATAAATAATACTCTATAGATTGACTTGCAATGAAATCAATTATGTCAAGTTTAAATCACAAAATTAACCAATAGCGACATACAAATGACCTTAAATTCAAAAACTTTCAAGAGCTTACAAAATAATTGATTACAAGTGGCCTTCTTGATTACAAAATACATCAAAGTTTTGTGTTGATTATGGAAGCACAAGTTGCTTTAGCCCTTAATTTGTGCTAATTGTAATTAATTTCTTTATCCTCATTCTACAATAGTTAATCCAAATGATGGATTATCTTGAAGTACGAGTTTAGTATGTTGATGGCGAAGAAGCTTCAATTAGTCATATAATAACTTGTTATGAGTTTGAAGTAGATTAATCTTTTTTTGCATAATTTGCATACATGTGGCCACATGGCTTGGTGAAGTTTTTCTAATTTGAATGGCTGTTCTCGGTGCAATATTAATTAAAATTGGTAAAATACTAAACAAGTCCTTTATACTTGCCATCATGATCCAAAAAGTTCTTCAAGTGCCATAACGAAATTCACCAAGTGTTGCAATCAAAGACCAAAGTGTCACAACAACAAAAAGTGGCCAATAATACAAACAAGTTCATCATTAAATTGTATCCCTTTATTCAATTTTAGGCCAAACCATAACAATCCATAGAGATTTTCAGAATGGGACACACATGCAAAAAATATTGGATTGTAGTACTTTGTAATATTTCTTGCAACTCCACCCTTATGTGTCTAAATGTTCTTAAATTAGAAACAATACTCTATAGATTGATTCAAACTAGAATCAATTATGTCAAGTTTGACTCAAAAAAGAAACCAATATATATACATAAAGCAACGTTCACTTCAAAAAATTTCAAGATCTCACACAATAATTGATTGCAAGTTCCTTTCCTAATTACAAAGTATATCGAGTTGTATATTGATTGTTGAAGTGAAAGTTACTTTATCCCCTTATTTGTGCTAATTGCCATTAATTTCTTATCCTCATACAACACTAGTTAATATAAATAATGGATTATGGTGAAGAAGTATGGGTTTAGTGTGTTGATAGCAAAGAAGTTGCAATTACAGATTTAATAACTTGTTATGAGTTTGAAGTAAATCAATCATGTTGTGCATGATGTGTTGGGTTTCACAATTGTACTAAGAAGGGGGTGAATTATTATATATACAATTTTTACTTATTCAATTCCATTCAAGCATCATAAAATATCCATCTCATAAACTGAACAAGTAACACAAGCTATACGTGGAAACCCTTACAGGAGAAAACATCAAAACTTATTAATATGAAAGATCTTGTAGGCACCAACCTACATGAGACACCAATACCTCTACTACATTGTAGGAACCAACCTACATGAGACATCAATACCTCTACTGCATTGTAGGCACCAATCTACATAAGACACCAAATCCCTCTTCTGCTTTCTAGGCACCACCCTATAGGAGACACCAATCCCCAATGTTGCAAGGTTTTAGGAACCAACCTACATACTTGCTTCTTCACAATGTTTTTTAGTTGCCTTTGCTTTCACTAAGTCTACTTGTTGCTTATGTCTTCACCAGATTTGTTAGTTCCTTCTTCCTTCACCAAGTCTACTTCTCCCAAGACTTGTTGCTTTTGGATGTTTGGAGAAAATTTTAGAAGAATTCAGTAGGCCTAAATTTCTTCAACCATAGCTCAGAAATTATAAAAAATCAAGGTATGAAACTTGAACCATAGGTACATGAAGATATTTTGTCTACAACTTCCATGTGTCATGGCTTTAAACATCCTAGAACAAAAGTTCTAGTTAAAATGCCCAGTTGGCATGTTTGAATAAGATTTCAGGAGCATTTAGGAAGCCTAACTTCCTTTGGTCACATCTATGAAATTATAGGAAATGAAGGTTTGAAACTTGAACCACAGATACAAAAATATCTTCTCTATATTTCCTCCAAGTTTCACAATCTGAAACATCATAGAACCAAAGTTATAGCAAAAATCCCTAGCTAATATGTTTGAAGAGGATTTCAAGAACATTCATGAAACCTAAATTCCTTCAGCCATATCTCCAAAATTATAGTGAATCGAGGTATGAAACTTGAACCACAGATACATGAATATTTATTTATAGCTCCAAATTTCACAATCTGAAACATCACATACAAAAATATATAGTGAAAATTCCAAGATGGCTCATTCACTCCATAGATCACATTTTTGCTTCCACCTGTAGACTCCAAGAATCACCCCAAAAATGATTGCTCTTGCAACCTCATGTTTTTTCTATGATGAATTAATGTTAAAAGGAACTCATATGCCCTTTATTTATATTATATGTGTGCTCACTTATGTGACTTGTAAAATTAGCTGGGTCGGCTTCCTTGTACTTTGGTTGGGTCAACTTGAAAAAATCTTTCATCTCCTCATTCCTATGGAATTAGAAGGGTTTCCATATACTGTTTGAAATGCATATGAATAAAATTTTCAACCATATATCCTATGCTCCCATTTTATATAGGTAATTGGAGTAAAAAATCCTTCAAAAATAGGGTATCCAATTGGGGCATCAAAAGTCCTAAAATAATATTTCCAATAGTCTTCATTCTCCAATGTTTATCTTTGACATAAGTAGTGTCCCCTATATGTTATGAGGACTAATCGCAAGTTCGAATAGAAGCAATATCCCTTAGTTTTCAACAAAAGAAATTAACAAGGAAACAATCAAGCTAATTCCTTCCCTGAATCTATCTTTTCTTGAATCATAAGCTAACAAGGTGAGAAAAGGAAATTCATACCTTATTACGACATGCTTGATGAAGATCCCCCATTGTGCTTCAATGCAACTCCTCCATGTTTGAATCCATACCTGCAAACATGGGAACAACAAAGGATCAAAGGCATATGCAACATAAATGATTCAATAATTCAAACTAGTGATCAAGGAGACTAGTAACAAACATCATTCCAATGGACAAATAGAAATAACATAAACCATCCATGAAATTCATCAATTAATCCATTAAAAAATGCAGAGAGAAGAAACACTTGTTTGTATTAATTTCATAAACATAAAAGAGCTACAAAACCTGTGCCTTGATGTTGTGAAGCTCCACCCATTGATCTCAATCATCTCCAAGAATGATAAGCTCTCCAACCTAATTTCTCTAGCATAAACTTACTCTCGGCAACCTCTCTCAACTCCCCCACCCATGGCTTAATTAATAGGCCAAAAGGAATTATTTTTAGATCCTTAGTCCGAGGATGAGATCCACTAAAAGGGGGATGAAGGCACCTCGAAGAATGAGGATTAACTCCATAAAATATGAGGTTAGGATAAAATAAATATGAGTTTGAGGCTTTTTGTTGGGAATGATTCACCCAACAATGCTTCTAGATCTCACTTTTTATTGAGTCATGTGCACATTTTTTAGTGGCAGACAGAGCGCACATCTACGCAGGGATCAATGTCAATAATTGTGTATGCACAGAAACTGACTAGAAAATTGTACATGAGACTAAAAGTGGGTTTGTGGACCATGTTTCCCATAATTTACACTTTATTAAAGGTATATAAGTTGTTGACCTACAAGGGAATGCTTCATGACACTTTGATGGATGCCGAGAGATCCAATTTGATGATCATTTGTCATGGTGACAAAATGAAGTGTAACAGATTGCCCCCTAAAATGCAAAGTCAAACAATTTTGAGGACTGAAGTACTTTATCATATCAAGGATTGGACTAGAGATCATGGTTGGAAACCTACAACAATAAATCAAGGATTACAATGCAATATAATAATCATCATTGAGGTAGGCATTCCCATAATCAGGGTAAAGATAACTCAATGAATAAGTAGGGGAATACATCATGTCAAATTAGATATAGGATGGATGCAGCCATCAAACATAAAACTCTTTGTATAATCACGAGTACCAAACTCCTCGCATCCTGCATAGCTGAAACTAGATCCAAGTTCTTGGTCTCCATCTCTCGATCCATAATACGAATCTAACAATGTGAGTAGATTTCTTGAATTTAAACATGGTAGAAACCAATTGATTATTGGTCAATGATGTGAACCATTAACAAGTGAGAGAGAAACCCAACTTAATGACAATGGCTCTCAAGGTACCCTTAGTACAATCTATAGAGCGTGAAAATATGATCTGAAGTCGAACACTCATAGAATCGTTTGATCGAAAGCCAATGATGAAAACCTATCTTCAAAGGCATGAAGCCTGCCATTAAGGCATGCAGGCTCCAAGGTACTGAAAAGGATTTCTATATCAACTTCCTAGATAATGAAGTGAAGTCAATAGGAAGCAACCCATCGCAGGAGGGTCTACGACACGAAACTCAATGTCAAGTTTTGAAGAATAGTTTACAAGGGTTGACTGAGGGATGGCTGACAAGATTGAAGGCTACAAATTGAAAGGTAATTTGAACTGAGGCTTAGACTTCTCTTCAACATATTAGCGACATGACAAAATGAATTGGCAGAATTTGACTCAACGATAACACCCAAAACCAACTGAAGACTTTCAATGAGGTTCAATTAATTGTGAGACAAATGATTTCCCAACCCGAACATATATGCAACATAGTGTCAAGTTCAAGAGTGACGTATTTCCTGAAATACAATAAACAAAATTTTCTTCTCAATTTTCCCCACCATTACTGGCAAGTACCAATTTATTTTTGTCAATCTTGAGGAGGATAACATATGCTTGCCCTATAAGTTCATCCTTCAGATGAGTCCTCTGAAGTATTTTTAACAAACCATAAGAAGGATAGGTTCGGTCTCATCATGATTGACAAGTCCTACACTGTTTCAGTTTAACAAGTCCAGTAAATGGGTAAATCGACATTGTTTTCATATTTAAAGAGTTTGAAAAGATACAGAAAGAAAACTCATTCAGTTCTTTCAACGTAGATTTTAACGATCCCAGATAAAGTGAATCTCGGTGTTTTTCAATTTTAGGGAGTCAGGAGAAAAACATAAGTAAACTCCACAGTGTCCTTTTTCATAAAATTGAGCCCCTCAAGCCTGAAAAAGGGTAAAATAATGTAGGAGAGAACTCTATTATCCATGATTAGTAAATGTATTCTTTTTTCATAAATAGTCTAGTTCAGTCTGTAAAAGGGATAAACTTATACAGAATAGACAGTTGTTCATTCATTTTTACGAGTTTGAATAATCAAGTACTTAACAATCTTTTGATTTTAAGGGAGTCTTAAAAGGGCATAAAGATAAATCCTTGGTTTTTCTTTTTCGTAAGTTTTAATGAGTTCGAAAAAGTGATAAAAATATACTCATCTTACCGACTTTCAGTTTAATTAATGAGCAGGAAAAGATGGAAAGAACTCGACATTTTCATGTGTGTTTTACAAGCATGAAAAGATAGCAAAAGAAGCTCAGGAGTTTCATGAGTTTAACAAGTCTTGAAAATAATAACCAAAATGGACTCGAGATAAGTTTCATTTTTATACAAGCTTGAAACAAAGAAAAAATATGCTTGGAAGTGGTTTCATTTTTACACAAGCTTGAAACAAAGAGGAAATTGTGCTTGAGAGTGGTTTCATTTTTACACAAGCTTGAAAAAAAGAGGAAATTGTGTTTGAGAGTGGTTTCATTTTTACACAAGCTTGAAACAAAGAGGAAACTGTGCTTGAGAGTGGTTTTCATGCCCCCAACATACTGACATAGGAACATGCTCCCTAAACTTCGTTTCATTCACCTGAGTAGACTACTGGTTACTAATAGGCAGATGGAATGAAGGTTCATTTATGAGATTAAATGAAAAACTCGACTCAATTAGGGGAGAATTTGTTTCATTTTTTTAACAAGCTTGAAACATGAAAAGAACTATGCTCATGGGTACAGTTTCATTTTTTAATGAGGTTGACACAGTGAAAGAACTATCCTTAGGGACTTGTTCCATTTTTTAACAAGGTTGGCATAGTAAAAGAACCATCCTCACAGGCTATGTTTCATTGTTTCCAAATGGAAGAAACACATGTCAAGGGACACCCCTTGATCATGGCCTCCAAAAGCTCTTCATCATATGGAAGAACATTTCTTTGGAAGGAACACATGCCAAGGGGATAAATAGGGATAGGCAAATCATATTCAAATGCCTCGTTGAAATTTTGACCATGTCAGTTACCAGATCTAAGTCAAAATAATTCAATCAGACAGTGAGAGGTTCGCTTGCATCAGTAACTGAAAACATGGGGTATGTTACCACATAATTAACCCGTAGCGGGGTAGGTACCACTTCCATATAAGGAACATTCATGGGTGTCAGATCACTGGTAGTCGAAGCAAGATCAACGTATGAAAGTTGATCAACCATCACAATGTTTCCATTGTGAGGGAAGGACATCACGTGAAAGAGTGTCGTTATGACAACTTTCATGGCATAAATATAGTCACACCCAAGGAGCAAATTGAAATCCGAGGGACCTTGGACTACCATAAGATTGATACAAACAATCTTACCTTCCAAGGTAATAGGTAACTTAGGAAGGATCCCTAAAGGTTCACTAATGGTTATATTAAAAGGAAACAAATTCTATGTATTAGGAACAAGCTAAGGAGAACCCAAAGCTTGCCAAGCGGTTGAGGATAAAATACTGACAGAATCACCTTCATTTACATTTGTGTGTCGTACATTCTTTCCATAAGCCTTCACAATGATTTTGAAAGGGGTGGAAGAAGGAAGACAAGGTTTTGTTGGTCTACTCCATTCAAAAGAAATAGCCTCATTACTTGGATGGGGTTCAAAAGCAACAGATGAAATTCCCCCATGTGTAGAAGAATTTGAGGTAACATGAAGAACTTGAGTGCTATGAAGTTCACTCTCTAAAGGGAGAGTGGGATCGACTGAAGATGGAATCAATTCGACCACTTAATCAACAAATGGTCCATCAACCTGAGTGATACAAGTTTCACTCTCCAATGGAAGAGTGGGATTGACTGTACTTGAAATTAGATCAATCACTTCATCAAGTTATGGTAGGCTGGGAGAAATTTTACGGTAAATAGTTGTAATTTATTGTTGTGTAACAATAAGTTTTTCCAGCAATTTTGATGCTTCGTCCATATGAGGGTAAAGGTGACTATGATGAATCCCTTTGCATAACCTACAAGGAAACCTAACTTTACCCTTTTTCCCAGGAACCTCAAAATCAATGGTTGATGGATCAACGATAAGTTGATATGAATTTTTTGACCATACTTCCAAGACCATAGATATACCAGGATAATCAATAAGGAAGTGGTCACCCTTATAAAGCTTGCAAGGGTATCTGGGCCCTCGATGCATACTAGAAGTTTCCTCAACATTATTATTACCTACAACCATAGTTGGTTGGTTGAATTCTTTCTTATCTTGCTTCTTGTTCTTCTTCCCTTTCTTCTTCATCTTAGTCACCTAGTTACTAGCATCAAGGCTTTTACCAAGTGAAGAAGAAGAAAGGGAGGAGGACATGTTAGGTGAAGAAGGTAAAGGTTAATAAGGTAAAGGTTCAACAAGAGGTTGGTGATGTTGAGATGATGTACTTAGTTGAGATGGAATAGTTTGGGTATTCTGGATCAAATAAGTTGAAAACAAAAATACCGGTAAACCTACCATGAATCCAGGAATTGACAATGTAGCCATATAAGGAGGACCAACATTTGCAAAATAAGGGAGAGGATTAGGGTTCCCGTTAAAATGGAGTTATTTATTGATAAATTTCAGCATTGTTTTTATTAGATTCAACTTAGATAATTTACTATCAATATTAGCAATTGAAAATCACAATCCACACCTAATATTTGTAAAAAAGTAAAAACAAACAATTAACATGCACTAAAAAATCTAAGGATTCGAACCATGCAAACAAGCTTTTCACAGTGAACTCACTAGTTGGTGATGAAATCCAACGTCGCAGAGATCAAAGTGAAAAGTGGCTATAGATAGAGTGGGTAGAACCAGTCACACTGACAACATGCTTAATGAAACAATATGGTGCAAGTAACTTCACTTATGCCATCTCGAGTGAAGATTACTCTACAAAAAGTCCAAGTGATTCTAGTCAACATTTGTTCCAAGTGCAGCAGGACCTTCCCTTTGCCATCACCTTGGGTAATATCCCTAATATTATGGTATCTAAGGTTACCAACTACAACAATTCAACCTGGGGGAGTAGTCACATATCAGACGTACATGTAAGGGCAGAGTAGCAAAGCTCAATCCCCTTGAAAGCTCCTCAACATGGTTGACTGGAGGTTTACTTTCAAGTGACCCCAAGTACCTTTCAACACCATTTGTAATACGTGTAAATAACTGTACCATAGCAAATGAAGTGGGTATGATCACTTCACTAGGTCTGATATGATCTCGTGCTTGACTCCTTTGTAAGGGGAGCTTCGCAGAGCAAAATTGTAATAACTAGATTTATCACCCTATTGCAAGATTCTAATGTTTGTCTGCAACTTTGGAAAGTTTACTCACTTTCCTATTCCAAATCCCTACAACCTAATCTATTGTAGGTGGAAAGAGCCCTAAAAATAATAAAAATTCTAGATGAATTTTATTAACGTTGTGTTATTAAGTTGTCATTTACTTAAAGGGTAAATGGACGTGAAACTGATGGTATTATGACTTGAATCTAAACTCTAATGCATCAAATATGAAATTTGTAATCTCTTCATTTCGATGAATTCTAGCTAGAGTAAGTAAAGAGGTTCTTCTTAAAAATATTAACTCCAGAATGTACCACTTCTAATTTTTCAATGCAATTCAAAGCTTTAAGTTGATAACCACGCAATGTAATATATGCACAATTTTTTTGAAAACTATGCAAATGTAATCTATGCACAATTTCCGTGAACACTATGCAAATCTAATCTATGCACAATTTCCATGAACACTATGCAAATGTAATCTATGCACAATTTATGTTCATGAAATGAGAATTCTAACTATGCAAATATAATCTATGCAAGATAATTATTCAAAACAAACACAAGATGATTCCAAATTAGCGAAAGGACAACAAGACTATTTCTCTTCACTAATGCAACTAAATAACCAATCAAGTGTAAGTAAAGGAAATAGGGTGAAAATTCCAAAGATAAAAAAAAAAAATGACACTCAAAGGCGATTGAAACTTAGACACAATTCAACCCCCCCCCCCCCCCCCACAAGACAACTAAGCGGGTTTTTTTTGCAAAAATGAAAGAAAAAACATGCAAAAATTGTGAAGATACTGAGACAAACCTCTGAGTAATGACCAAAGGAAATCAAATTCGAAACACCTAATGAAATCCTTAAAATGAAAATTCTTGAATGAATGTTATGAAATCAACGCTTAAAGTGTAACTTTGATTAAACTTCAGTACTGGAATAAAAAATGACTTCTATTTTCAATGCAACACAAAAAGCACATCTCATCAAAACACTAATTCTTGAGAAACCCTACCTTTCAATCCTTGAAAGCGAAAAAATCTCAAGAAAACTCCTTCACAACACCTGATCAAACACACAAAGACTGACTGGAGACATAGACAAGTGTAATGGAATGTTAAAAAATAAAAGTTCAGACTTTAATGAGAGGAAAAACTGTTTTTTTTTAAATTCTCAGATTATGCGTAGACAAAAAATATAGTACAGTGCATATACGCATTGGTGCTAAAGGTAATCTATGCTCTATTTCTAAAAAGAAACCACGCAGGTTGAGAAACTTAAAGAAAAAATAAAAAATTATCCAGGGAAATCACAAAATCTGAAAGATCATTAACTTGTCAAGACTAAGATAATGCTATCAAAAAGGTCCGAGAATAAAAATCAAGGAGATGGAAGAGAACATGACATTCCTTAGTATGGTCGCCAATTTGTTATGAGGACTAATCGCAAGTGCAGACACAAGCAACCCCTCTATGTTTTCAACAAAACCTAGTAACAAGGAAACAATCAAACTAATTCCTTCCTTGAATATATCTTTTCTTGAATCATAAACTAACAAGGTGAGAAAAGGAAATTCATACCTTATGACGACTTGCTTGATGAAGACCCCCCTTTGTGCTTCAGTGCAGATCCTCCATGTTTGAATCCATACCCGCACACATGGAAACAACAAAGGATCAAAGGAATATGCAACAGAAATGATTCAATAATTCAAACTAGTGATCAAGGAGACTAGTAACAAACATCATTCCAATGGACAAATAGAAATAACATAAACCATATATGAAATTCATCAATTAATCCATTAAACAATGCAATGAGAAGAAACACTTGTTTGTATTAATTTCATAAACATAAAAGAGCTACAAAACCTATGCCCTGATGTTGTGAAGCTCCTCCCATTGATCTCAATATTCTCTAAGAATGATAAGCTTTCCAACCTAATTTCTCCAGCATAAACTTGCTCTCAACATCCTATCTCAACTCCCCCACCTATGGCTTGATTAATAGGCCAAAGGGAAGTAGTTTGAGATCCTTAGTCCAAGGATGAGATCCACTAAAGGAGGGATGAGGGCTCCTTGAAGAATGGGGATTAACTCCATCAAAAATGAGGTTAGGATCGAATAAGAATGAGTTTGAGGCTTTCTGTAGGGAATGATACACCCAAAAATTCTTCTAGATCTCACTTTTTATTTTTACTTTTTATTGAGTTATGTGCACACTTTCTAGTGGGAGACAGAGCACACATTTGCACATGGATCAATGTAAATAACTTGCGTATGCACAAAAGATGAATAGGAAACTGCACATGAGACTAAAAGTGGGTTTATGGACCATGTTTCCCAAAATTTACACTTTATTTAAGGTATATAAGTTGTTGACTTGCAAGGGAATGATTCATGACACTTGGATGGATGGTGAGAGATACAATTTGATGATCGTTTGTCACGGTGACAAAATGAAGTGTAACACTATCTTTGAAATCAATGACAATAGTATTTCCAACATGATGTGCAGACATGTAGCCAAAAAACTTAATGAAGTTTGTTAATTTGAATGGTTATTCCCAATGTAGTATTAACTATAAGGTGTAGAAGACTGAACAAGTCTTTCATACTTTCCATCATGATCCAAAAAATTGTTCAAGTGTTGAAACAAAATTCACCAAGTGTTGTAAAAATGTTGCAACCAAAGACCAAATATCACAACACTAAATAATGATCAATTATCATACAAATAAGTTCATCATTATACTTGATCCACCTATTCAGTTTATGATAAAATCAAAGCACTTCACATATGTTTTTAAAATGTGACACACATGCAAAAATTGTCGGATACTAATACTTTGTAAAAAAATCTTGCAACTCCACCCTTATGTTTCTAAGGATTCTTAGATAATAAATGATATTCTAGAGATTAAATGAGAATGGAATTGATTATGTCAAGTTTGACTCAAAATTGACCAATAGAGACATTCAAGTGACCTTGACTTTAAAAAATTTCAAAACCTTAAAAAATAATTGATTGAGTGGCCTTCATGATTACAGAATACATCAACATTTTATGTTGATGGTTGAAGTTAAAATTACTTTAAATCCCTTTATTTGTGCTATTGTCATTAATTTCTTTATCATCATGCTTGTATTCTTCAAATTAATTGCCTTCTTTACCTGTGGTGTTTTGAATAAATATGTATGGCAAAGACAAGAAAAAAATGCACCAACTCCACCATAATGCACCAATAAGCACCAAGGAATACAAGACAATTATATGAATCCCTTATTCAATTTTGAGTGGGTTGAGAGTTCAATCCAATGACGAATTTTATTAATATTATGGCTTTGAAATGCCAAAAAATGCTTATAACTCTAGTTACAAATTACTTGTAACCACCCGTCCCATATTTACTCAATTTCACCGACCTACTAGGGTAAACACGAGATGACGAGTTACTATGACATGAACCGACCTCTCAACTCCAGTTAAGGAAGTGGGGCCTACAACTGACCACAAACTAACAACTCACAACATCCCTTAGGGCTATAGGAACACTCAGGGGACAAAGAACCACCCTAGGTGACCAAACCCTGAGTTGGGGGTCCTTTTCACTAACATTAGATACCAACTGCATGCATGACAAGGCCTAAATGTGGTTGAAGGCCTATACCTACAAGTGCAGTTGTGACCCAACTTGCCCAGTTCAGAGGGTGTGGTTCAAGATCTAAGCTACAATTCTAGGTCAGCCTCTAGACCACTGCCCAAAATTGCCTGAGACTTTCCAGAATCATAATAGACATGACAACAAAGCTAAACATCCAAACTTGAATCATAAACTTGACCTAGACTGCCTAGAACACACTAGACGTTTCATCAAACACATGACAAGCATGTAAGCTATAGGTCATGAATGCATTTCTGATCATAATAGTGTGAGGTTCATATGAGAATCACCAAGAAGGATCTGTGATCTCTCCACGTAGCTACAATAACACTTATTAGTCCATACATTCATCAACCAATCAATAACTAAACCATTCATGACAATAGTCATAATTAACATACATCATGTAACCAACAAATAAATAGTAAATCACCATCATAGGAACCATGGAAACTCGACCATAATATCATCTACATAATTTCTACAAATATACATGAACCATAAAAGAAGAATAGCTCTTATTAACATATGAAGATACCAACCAAGTCAGGGACTTCCACGGGCCATCCGTTCATAGATTGGGTTGAACCAAATCTCTCTCTCAACCAATCAACCCCACGCCATATTCCAAGCATGAATGTGGGATCTCATGGAATAAATCAAACAAAACCAAGCTAGGGCTTCCACATGCTAAATCACTTCAACCCTCAACCATAGTGATTCCACCTCCAAACTAGATCAGTCTCTACCCAAGTTTTCTAGGGCTCCAGGAACTACTAACTCAACCCACAACCTTCTAGGGCTCTAGGGCATTTGTTCAACCCGACTCCAGGGTCTAGTAACTCAACCCACCAAGGGCTCCAGTGTGTTTGTCCCAACCTAGGCTACAGGACTAGTAGCTCAACCCAATATTTTCCAGGGCTTCCAGAGTGTTTGTTCCAACCCACAACCATAAGAAATTATGATCACCAATCAGAAACCAATTAAGTGGAAAAACCCACAACACCATGGCTATCCATGAAATGGAAAGGCAAGGTTAAAACCATTGTCACTCCTGGAAATTATCCATGCCAATGAAAACACATAACCAAAAAATCACATGTGTGTACCATGCATCCATAAATCAACAAGGAAATCACACATGCAACCTATTACCTACAAAGCAATGTAGTTGTATTTGTTGATCCAATTATTCCCTTGCACTTTCCTGCTTTCCTTTTCCTTCTTTCTCCAATCCAAGTGAAACTAGAATACTCCAAGCATGCTCCAAGAATGATATAAGTGTGCAAGAGTATGAGAGAATGAAAGAATAGAAGAGAGCTCCAAAACTAAACTGACAAAAGGTTGTGAATTGATCCTCAAAAGCCTTTTTATCATTAAGGTCTCTATTTTCTTCATTTTCCTCTATTTTTCCTTCAATTCCCCTTTCATGTAAATATGTGACCATTCATCTCCCTTGTCTCCTATTTTCCTTTATTTGATAAATAAGAATCCAATTAATGCCACTTTGCCTTTGTTAATGTATTTTCCATTTTCCATAACCATTTATTAATCACTAGTGATACCCATCACTATGTTTTACCCAACAACTTGGAATATTGATGCAGGAGCATGCGACTCCGAAAGAAAAACCCTACAATCTCTATGTTTTTTCTAGTTAAAATAGGAAAAAAAAAATAAAACATGCTATCTTTTCTTTAAAAAGTAGGATAAGAGGGATGAAAAAAAAAAAAAAAAAACTTGCTATCTTTTCACAATATAGACAAATTGTAAAAGCCTTAATTTACTATATAAAAGGCTGCTTTTGTACTAAATAAAGGGATTCATTATGAATAAAAAGAGAAACTAGCCGCCATGCTGGGCAGGAGAGGAGGCGAGGCCAGAGTTTTATGATGAACTCCCTCATTGAATGAAAACAGAGTCTTGTAGTAATTTGTATTGGGAAAATTACTGGATTCACTTAATAAATCAGCCATTTCCACGATTTAGTAAGGATTTCAAGAATTGATTGTTGTTCTGTGCAAAAGTGTTATTAAAGTGGGCGCTACTAATTTCTACAGGTGATATATATATTTAAAGTTGTGTATCAATACCGAAAAAATGGATTCTCCAGCGATTGGATGAGAAGCATCCTCCAGCGATTGAATCCGAAGTAGCCAGATGGACATCTAACGCAGTGTTTAGGCATGGTTGTATGCGCAGTTAATGTCTTTGTTTTCCCTTTATAAATTTCATGGTGATGCGCGTATAAATCATGGTGCTGGTTATATGATTATGCTGTGTGCATATTAAAGAGATTGATGTAGGGCGGATATTATGATTGGACTGTGTAATTTTCAGACGATTAAAAGACTGGGTATAGCCGTAAGAACATAACAGTTTAACTGCATATAAATCGTTGGGCCTTGTTTGTTTGGACAGCGGAATTCTTAATAATTGATTTGAATCGATTTGATAACAGTTCCGCAAGTTCCTTCGCCAATTCAGGATCTGTACGTATAAATTGCTGCGCGCACAGGCCATAAGCCTCATGACTGTATGCGTGGAGTAATCTTGAGTGCTTTAAAATTGTTGTGCGCATATCATGTATGGATTATATAGCTGTGATTCATTTATAAGTTTTCCATTAAATTGGCTGTGCGTAGATCATATCATGCCATGAATTACATAGCCGCAGTTGAATTATGACTTGTCATTAACTTTACATAGTCGCAGTTGGATTTGAGTTTGTCATTCTAATTGCAGTACACACACACACACACACACATATATATATATATGTTGTGTGTGCGTGGTAGCAGGGCAGGTCCTCTATTCCTCAGCTATAATTGTGCGCACAAAGGAATTGATCCCAATCTGAATTGGAGAGGCTTGTGAATTTTACAAAAGAATGAAATTGTTAATTTAATGACAGATGATCTCGGAGACCTGGCAAGGGAGAGAGAGGCAGATATTGAAGATATTTCAATCAAATTAGGGAGACTGTCATTAGAGCCAGCAAACAGTCCATCATTAGTGGTATCAGAGCCAGGATCTGGCATTGAATTAAATCTCAAGAGCAGGAGAAGGATGGCTTTCAGAGTTGGAAGAGGATGAGGACGTGGTGGAAGAGGACGGCCTGTTGCGAATGTTGAAATAATGGAAAGCATAGAAGAGCTGCGAGCTAGATTGGATGCATTAACCTCAGACAGGAACATAGATGACAGAGATGTCAGTGAGCCCGAAGTTGAAGCTACAGAGGAGGAAGTTGTACAGGTTACTCTTGAGATGAGGTTCTTTCAGTCAGTGTTGAAATCCACAGCTAGGCCATGGAACCAATTAGTGCCGATCTACCAAGGAGGACTGAATCCAGAAGAATTGATCGACTGGATTAATAGCATGGAGAAATTCTTCGATTATGAAGAAACAGAAGATGAGAAGAAGGTAAAGTTTGCTGTCACCAGATTAAAAGGCCATGCAGCACTCTAGTGGGATGGTGTGCAGGCGGAAAGGAAGAGACTGGGTAAGCAGCCAATCAAGAATTGGAGCAGAATGGTCGCAAAGTTAAAAGGTAAGTTTTTGCCGAGTAATTATCAGCAAACATTGTTTAGACAAATGCAAAATCTTAGGCAGAGAGCTTTAACAGTGAAGGAATATACAGAAGAGTTCTATAAGGTGAGCACAAGAGCTGGAGAAGCCCAAGACACAGATGAGAAAGTGGCTAGATATATGAATGGCCTCAGGATGGACATTCAGGATGAGATAAGTTTATTGTCTCCTAAAACAGTGGAGGAAACTTATCAGATAGCACTGAAAGCTGAGGAAAAACTCATGAGGAAGCATTATGCCTGAGGGAGAGGGACTTTCAGAGGAAAAGAAAGTTAAGGTGGTAGTGGAAGACCTACAGCACCTGCAGAAGGAGCTAGCAGTAGCTCAACCCAGCATGCACCCACAGGAGGTGATGCAAGAGGCAGAGGGAGTTTTTCTAGAGGAAGAGGAGGCAGAGGAGGAGGTAGAGAAATAAGATGTTACAAATGCAATAAGCTGGGACATAGAGCTTTTGAATGCCCAGAGAATGCAGAAATAAAGCAGAGGAATGCAATTGTGGCTCCAGCTGAGGAATAGGCACCAATGGTAGCAGTAACAGAAGAAGTGAATACACCAGAAAGAGGAGAGTCTCTGGTACTTAATAAAGTTTTACTTAAACCAGCAAAGGAGGTGGTTGAACCGCCACAAAGGAAAACTTTATTCAGGACAGTATGCAAAGTCCAAGGGAAATGTTGCCAGATGATCATTGATAGTGGAAGCACTGATAATTTGGTTTCTACAGAAGTAGTGGAGAAATTGAAGCTAAAGACAATGAGGCACCCAACACCGTATAAAGTGTCATGGTTGCAAAAGGGACATCAACTGCTGGTAAGTGAACAGTGTGAAGTGGAATTTCAAGTGGGCAAGTACAAAGATAAAATTGTTTGTGACGTGATGCTTATGGACGTGTGTCACATATTGCTGGGAAGACCTTGGCAATATGACAGAGCAGCCATGCATGATGGGAAGAGAAACACATACAAGTTTGGAAAGAATGGTGTCAATCATATATTGTTGCCTTTGCAGGAAGAAGATGTACCAGGACAGAAGACTGATTCAAAAACTCTGTTATTTGGAGGAAAGGAGTACGTGGAGCAGATGATGGATAAACAAAAGGCTGTTCAAATCAATGATGAGATAGCAAGATCTCATAAAGAGATGAAGATGAAGGAGTCTAATCAGGATGTTGAAAGAGAAGGACCACCTGATGATTGGTCAAGCATTGGTGAAGGTATGGAAGGTTGTGTGAAGTTTCCAAAATCTATGTTGGCATTATGTTTCTGGTATGGTTATATGTTACAGATGTTGTACTTGATGGCAACACCCATGGCATGGCTCTCAATATGATGAGAATTAAGAAGTATGCAGGAGAAAAGTTCACGGAATTTTATGCAGAGAAAAGTTTATAAAAGTTTATTTCATGTGGAGAAAAGTTCACGGAATTTTATGCAGAGAAAAGTTTATTTCATGTGGGAAAACTTACCTTTGGTCCATGGTAGTTAGTCCTTGGAATTTGAACCTATGGTTTTTAGACCATGTCATCTCGACAGACGTGTTGTTCCCTAGTATTGAGTTGATGGTATTGGTTTGTTATGGTTTTGGCCCGTGGTATTGGTCCATGATTTGAGGAAGAGCTTGCCTATATAAAGAAAAGGAGATCATTTGGATTGTGTATGCTTTTGGGTTGAATATCTTAAGATCTGAAATATTGGGTTATTGTTTCAAAAGCTCGATCTATATGAAAGTGAAGTGGAAAGCGAATCTGTGAAGGGTGATCTCTCGAGCGCTGCAGCTGCGGAAGTGCGGAGGCGCGGCAGGAGATGCCGTAGGAGGCGC
>APFE031174580.1:4211-29290 GCA_000404065.3 Pinus taeda | reverse complement strand
GTGAGGGAGACACCTGTCTCGATCTCGGGCTATGTTCTCCTACCTTCATTTTGCTTGTAACCTTAACTCCTCACTTGGTCTGTCATTTCGACTGTTGGTTGTTTGTGCTGAGAGGGTCTGCTCTCTGGTTTTCCTCCTGAGGGTTTCATTAATGTTGCTCTCGTGCTTAGCTTGGCTTCTTGGCCATGGCTTGTCTAGTAGCAGGACTCTGCTAGTGTTTTATCTGTTTTGATGTATGCTTGTATTTGCTTGCCGGTCTGCCTGAGGGTTATGGGCTACCTTTCAGCGTTCTACAACTATGTCCAAAGGTTTGCTGTGACATGATGACAACTTATTTCCTCCTAAATGTGTCTAGTATTATTGTGTTTATGTTTCACTAGTTATTGTTCGATGGCTTTGCTATTTAATCTTGCTTCTTGTTACTTGTGCATTCAAGTTGTGGCCATAAGGTGACCCCGTTCTCAACCTCAGTTTGCAAACTCCTCAGGTATGTTTTATTTCTTTGCTTTAGTATTTGATATGCTTCTTTTTCCGGTCCTGACAGTGAATGCTCCTTGTGAGAAGGGTCTCTTGCTGGTTCGTGACCTGTTGTCATCTCTCTACTTGTAGTTCGTCTACCCCTTCTTTGGTAAGTGAAACCCTTACCCTGTCTCTTTACTCGTTTGATTTATATTGTGTTTTGTTGTTTATTCTCTACTTGTGGTGGTTGCAGGTGGAAGGCAAGCGAGCAACGGTGGCTTCGGCTCCTCTTGCGCTTCGCTAGACCGGTTAGGGTCTTTCCATGATGTTCATACTTGTAAACTGTTGATGTTATTGTGTCTTAGTTTTAGGCTTCGGCCTATCTATCATTTAATTAGTCCCTCTGTGGAATATGGATAGGTAGCTTGTCTTGCTTGAAATCTTTGGGGTTTTAGGGTGAGCATATGCTCAGGGTTTCAAACCTAGGTCTTCGGTCTACTTGTGGCACGAACTGGTTTAACTTATGTATATGTAATTTAGGGTTTTGAACCCAGGTCTTCGGTCTACTTGTAATATGAACTATTTAACTTAACTTACAAATTACTTTGCAAAGACTCATTTAACTTATTTTTCAAGTTGTGTTTGCAATGAAAATATTTATATAATGAGTCTTGTAGTACCTGGTCTTTCATGTTATTTACGTATTGGTGATTCTGTTGATATTAAATGTGAAACTCTCTACTTTTTTTCTTTGATATATGCTCGTTACTGCTCAGAACTATAGGTGATTGTTTGTGAGGCTTGTCAGTTCTTCAATGGTTTCCTCTCTGTACACTTGCAATGACACTTCCGCACTCTCGGTATTGTTGTCTGTGTTTGTCTTGATGTCTGCTAAAAGATTTCAATTTCTAATGCTTGCTTCTGTTTCGAAATGTGCTCAATATATTTTAAGAATAGGAAAGAAGCTAATTTCACATGGAATTCAGATGACTGCGAAATATTACTTGTAAATTATTTATTTCTCTTCTACTGTGATTGAAATCAACCTTACAATGATTTGTTCTTTTTGCTTTTATATGATTTGTTAATAAATTTTTGGAAACTGTTAACAATTTCATACAGTTACCATAAGAAACTGCCGATTTCCAATTTATCAAAATTCTAGGATTAATTTTAAAAGAAACAGAGATTTTGTTTTTTTTTTTTTCTGTAAATAAATAAAACAAAACTCAACAAAAAATGGAACTGAAACTACTGTTGTGTCCCAATTGCTGACAACTAAGGAAATAAAATAAGAAAAAAAACAACTTAGGTACAATGACCTGTGAACATATTTACCTTGCGAGACAAATACCTCCACTTGTCTACCCATGGTTGGATGCTCCTGCATCAGGCTCCTGAGGCAACAAAAAGTCATGGCTCTCGTCCATGAGCTCCTTGATAGAATACGCATATGTCCCGCATCAAGCCATGAACTGTCCTCTATAGGGTGGTTCTTCCACTTGACGAGGCATTGTAGGTACTCCTTCTTCCGTGTCCGCCTGCCCACTTGTGTGTCGAGGATTCCTTCGATTTTGAGTGGTTGAGCTGAAGGCATTTGTCTCATCCATAGACTACTCTCCTCCTGGGTGTCCCATTTTGGCTGTGCCGAACTGTCCTCTTCCAAATTGACAGTGTATGGGAATAAATCTGCCACATTAAAAATGGGTGATATTCCTATACCTGGAGGCAATTGCAGTTCATAAGCATTTACAAAAAATTTGTGCAAAATCTTACAAGGTCCAATCTTTTTGAATTTCAATTTGTTGTATTTTCCCCTAGGAAATCGTTCCTTGAACAGATGCGCCAAGACCAGATCCCCCACATTAAATTGTACCTGACGTCATTTCAAATTAGCTTTCTTTTTGTACTTTTGACTATTGTCCTATAATTTCATCTTCACATGCTCATGTAGGTCATTAATTGCTCTTTCAAAGTCTTCCCTGTCATCACTTCTTGTCTCTAGTTGCCCAAAATCTTGTACTTCATGCAGTCCTCAGGGATGCATTTCGTACACAATCTAAAAAGGACTGCTTCGTGTGCTTCAATTTGGTGAATCGTTGTAAGAAAATTCTACTTCAGCAAGCACACGATCCCACATACGTGAATTTTATCCCACTAGTCTCCTTAGCAGGTTTCCTAGACTTCTGTTCACCACCTCTGTTTACGCATTCATCTGTGGGTGATAAGCGGAGCTGAAGTTCGACTGTGTTTCCAGCTTCCTCCACAGTGTGCACAAAAAATGTCTTGTAAATTTCACATCTCTGTCAGAGATAATGGACTTAGGCAAGCCGTGTAACTTGACAATCTCTGTGAAAGACAAGTGTGCTATGTGAGTGGCATCACTGGTTTTCCTGCAATGAATAAAATGCACCATTTTTGAAAACTAATCTACTACCATCATCATAGTGTCATGACCATGTTGTGTTCTCGGTAAACCCAAGACAAATTCTAAGCTCACTGAGTCCCATAGTCTACCTAGAATAGGCAGTGGTGTGTAGAGTCTCGTATTCTGACTGTGTCTTTTTTCCAATTGACACACTTTACACCTGGTTACAAATCGTTTCACATCCCTTCACATCCTCGACCAATAATAAAAGTGACTAAGCTAATCTAGGGTCTTGTCAATGTCGAAATGTCCAGCAAGACCTCCACTGTGTTTATCCCAAATGATGTTCTCCCTCATCGAACAATCGGGAATACACAGTTGTCCTCCCTTAAATAGTAACTTCTCCTGTAGGTTATAGTCCAGTGATGGACTATTATTCCTCATAAAAGGGTTTTGGTAGGCTTCATAAGCCTCCTTAAAATCTACATCTGTCTGATACAAGTCTTTCATGTATTCAAAACCTACCACCTGTATCGTGCTCTCCTCGAAAAGCAAAACCCTTATGCTCAATGCATTTCCTACCTTGTTTGCTTGTCCACTAATACGTTTCAACACAAAAGTATAACTCTGCAACTATTCAACCCACTTCACATGCATGTGGTTTAGTTTGTGCTGCTACATAACGCACTACAATGCAAAATTATTTGAAGACAAAACAAACTCATTACCCAGCAAATAGTGTCTGTAATGCTTCAATGCTTGGATGATAACATAGAACTTCTTGTCATACTATGATTACTTCTTCCTGCTTTCATTCAACTATTCACTGAAATAAGAAACAGGTTTGTCTTCGTGGCTGAGTATGGCCACAATGGCTATACCACTGGCATCACAACGAACTTGAAAAAGTTTGTTGAAGTCAGGTAGCCTCAAAATTGGCCTCTTAGTGACCTTCTTTTTCAACATCTCGAAACTCTTTTCTGTTGCTTCAATCCACTGAAAATGTTGATTTTCCTTCTTGATTGTATCAAACATAGGTGTGCAGATTCCATTAAAGTCCCTTATAAACTTACAATAAAAACTTGCCAACCCATGAAAACTTCGTACTTCAACCAGACTCTTAGGGGATGGCTAGCTAAATATAGCTTCAACTTTTTTGGGGTCCATTTTCAGCTCACTCTCTGCAATCACGACACCCAAATAGATCAACTTCTTCTTAAATAAAGTTCAGATTTATCAAAAACTTGTTTTGATACAATTTCTCCAAAATAGATTGAACATGTCGAAAATTCTCCTCCCTAGTTTTGTTGAAAATCGGCATATTGTCAAGATACACAGTCACAAATTTCCCAATGAACTCCTTCAACATTTTGTTTATCAGGTGCATAAAAGTACTAGGTGCATTATTAACCCAAATGGCATCACAAACCATTCATACATCCCTTCATTAGTCTTGAAATTTGTTTTCCATTCATCCCCTTCCCAGATTCTAATATGGTGGTATCCACTCTTCAAATCTATCTTCAAAAAATATGTTGCCCCACTCAAACAGTCCATCATATCATCCATTCGTCACAATGGAAACATGTACCTGATCATAATCTTGTTTATTTCTCACAACTCTGTGCACATCCGTCGTTCATCTCCTTTCTTGGGAGCAAGCACCATCGGAACTGCACATGGGCTCAAGCTCTCCTGCATCAGTCCCTTATGCAGCCATTCCTGTACATGTTTTCTAATCTCCTCATTGCCTTCGGGGTTCATCTGGTAACCAAATTTATTTGGTAGACTAGCTCAAGGGATGAAATATATGTGATGACTGATATTGCACTTTGGTGGCAATTTGTCTTGTAAATCATCCACCACAATGTCGCAGAATTCCTACAACATTTCCTGAATTTTTGCAGGTAATTCAGAAATTTCTGTGTGCAACAACATTATTATTAGTCTTCTCACAATAGCATATTTCACTTCATCATCTTCAATCGGCTTTAAAAATTGTTTTCCACCCACCAATAACACTTTTGTTCCACTAGTTTCTGTTGTTTCCTCCTCCTTGATGGGCACCAACGTATGCTTAATTCCATCCTTAACAAACTTGTAACAGTTTGTCTTCCCATCATGAATGACTTTCTGGTCATACTGCCACGGTCTTCCTAGCAAAATATGACAAGAATATATGGGCATGATGTCACAAATAACTTTTTCCTTATATCTGCCAATATGGAATTCCACCTGACACCGCTCATCAACCAATAGTTGGTGACCCTTCTGTAACCATGACACCTTATAGGGGGTTGGATGATTCATTCCTTTCAGACCCAATTTTTCCACCATCTCTATTGCAACCAGATTATCAGTGCTTCCACTATCTATAATCAACTTGTAGCATTTGCCATGTGACTTGCACATAGTTTGAAATAGTGCCTTCCTTTGGGTTTGTTCAACTGTTTCCTTGACCAGTTTCAGCAATACATTATTCAAAACTAAGGCCTCTCTTTTCTCTGGTGCATTTTCTACCTCCTGAGGCGGTGCCTCTGCTTCTTCTGTCTGAGCAACATGTGCTCCTCTCTGACCAGCCTGTTCTCCTTTAGGAAATTTAAAGGTTTCTACCCCCACTTGTGGCACTTGTAGCACTAGTAGGCAACTCCTCTCGCTGTGCCATTTCCCCTGCCTCTCTGGTATGGCCTTCCTCCCATCCTTTTCTGCTGTCCTTGAAGTTTTGGAATTATTGCACTCTTCACTATTATTGGCAGTCCTTCCTCTGCCAAAGGATTGTCCTTTTCCTCTGCCTGTTCCTCGTCCCCTCCTAGCATTCAGTTTTCTTGTGAGCTTCTCTTCTACCTTTAAGGCACTCTAATATGCTTCTTCTATATTCTTTGGAGAATGAATACTTATTTCATTCAATATTTCCAGCCTTAGGCCATTCACAAACCTAGTTGTCTTCTCTGGTGTGTCTTCAATATATCCAACTCTAAAGCTCACCCAATAGAATTCTTCAGTATATTCTTTCATCGTCATTCCTCTCTGCTTCATGTTCTCTACCTGTCGATTTAAAGCAATTTGATAATCTTTGGGTAGAAATCTACCCTTCCACTTTTTAATTTGTAACTTGTTCAATCTTCTCCTTTCTACCTGGACACTATCCCACCATAAGGTTGCATGTCCATTTAGCTTGGTAGCAGCAAATTTAACTCTCCTATCTTCGCTGACCTCCTCACATTCAAAATACTTATCCATCTCATTAATCAAGTCCAACAGCACCTCTGTGGACAAACTTCCATCATAGTTTGGAATTTCAGGCTTTGGCTTAGTGCTAGCCTACAAAATTGACCTTAATGATTTAATCTTAGGTCCTTCTTCATCTGATCCATTTGTTCTAACTACAACCTCTTCCTCATTGTCATCTCCTACTACCGGATCCCTTCTCCTTCATGCTTCTACTGCCGCCAAACAGGCATTTAGGATCATAAGCTCTTCTCTCAAACCCTCATCTACGACTCTTTCAATAGCTCTGCCACGACCTCTTCTCCGAACTTCCATTTCAGTCCACTAACTTGCTCTGATACCAAAATTTTATGGGACCAGCCCGTGTACTCTAACCAGACACAAGATTTGGTTTATTCAAAATTATTAAATTTCTGGTTTTTGGTAGGGTGTAGTGGTACTTAGATATTTTGGTTGTGATTAATGTGATTGCTATGGTACTCTTGTGAGGGAGACACCTGTCTCAACCTCAGGCTTTGTTCTCCCACCTTCACTATGCTTGTAACCCTAGCTCCTCACTTAGTCTATCATTTCTACTATTGTTTGTCTGCGCTGAGAGGGTCTACCCTCTGGTTTTCCTCCCGAGCGTTTCGTTAATGTTTCTCTCGTGCTCACCTTGGCTTCTTGGCCACCGCTTGTCCAGTAGTAGGACTCTGCTAGTGTTTTGCTTGTTTTGATGGATGCCTGTATTTGCTTGCCGGTCTGCCTGAGGGTTCTGTGCTGCCTTTCAGCATTTTATAACTATGTATGAAAGTTTTTTGTGACACGATGACAACTTATTTCCTCCTGATTATGCCTGACATTATTGTGTTTATGTTTCGCTGGTTACTATTTGATGGCTCTACTATTTAATCTTGCTTCTAGTTACTTGTGCATTTAGGTTGTGGCCACGAGGTGACCCCACTCTCAGCCTTGCTTCGCAAACTCCTTAGGTATGTTTTCTTTCTTTGCTTTAGTGTTTGCTATGCTTCTATTTTCGGTCCTCACAGGGAATTCTCCTTGTGAACAAGGTCTCTTGCTATTTCATGACCTGTTGTTGTCTCTCTGCTTGTAGTTAGTCGACCCCTTCTCTGGTAAGTGAAACCATAAGTGAAACCCTTACCCTCTCTCTTTACTCGTTCAATTTCTGTTGTGTTTTTTTGTTGATTCTTTGCTTGTCGTGGTTGCAAGTGGAAGGAAAGTGAGCAACGGTGGCTTCGGCTCCTCTTGCGCTTTGCTAGACCGGGTAGGGTCTTTCCATGATGTTCATAATTGTAAACTCTTGATGCTACTGTGTCTTAGTTTCAGGCTTTGGACTCTCTGTTGTTTAATTAGTCCCTATATGGAATATGGATAGGTAGCTTTTCTTGCTTGAAATATTTGGGGTTTTATGGTGAGTGTATGTTCAAGGTTTCGAACCGAGCTCTTCAGTCTAATTGTGACACGAACTGGTTTAACTTATGTATATGTAATTCAAGGTTTTGAACCCAGGTCTTCGGTCTACTTGTAATATGAACTGTTTAACTTAACTTATAAATTACTTTTCAAAGACTCTTGTAACTTATTTTTCAAAGTGTGTTTGCAATGAAAAGGATTATATAATAAGTCTTGTAGTACCTGGTCTTTGATGTTATTTTCATATTGGTGACTCTGGTGATATTAAACGTGAAACCCTCTACTTGGTTGGCTTGTTGTACGCTTGTTACCGCTCAGAATTGTAGGTGATTGTTTGTGAGGCTTGTCGATTCTTCAATGGTTTCCTGTCCGTACACTTGCAACGATGGTTTCTTGCTGTCTTTGTTTGTTTTGATGTCTGCTAAAAGATTTCAATTTCTAATGCTTGCTTCTGTTTGGAAATGTGCTCAATATATTTGAAGTACAGGAAAGAAACTAATTGCACATGGAATTTAGATGACTGCGAAATATTACTTATAAATTCTTTATTTCTCTTCTACTGTGATGGAAATCAACCTTACAATGATTTGTTCTTTTTTCTTTTATATGATTTGTTAAACAGTTTTTGGAAACTGTTAACAATTACATACAATTACCATAAGAAACTGTCAATTTTCGATTTATCTAAATTCTAGGATTAATTTTGGAAGAAACAGAGTTTTTGTTTTTTTCTGTAAATAAATAAAACAAAACTCCTTAACAGAAAACGAAACCACAACTGCTGATAACTAAGGAAATAAAATAAGAAGAAAAAGCAACTCAGGTACAATGACCTGCGAACCTGTTTAGCTTGCGAGACAAACACCTCCACTTGTCTACCCCTGGTTGGATGCTCTTGCATCATAGATAATCTTCTTGTGAAATTACATGGTTGTATTCAGAGCCATCATTAGTATAGTATCGACAAAATACACTTTTTTTTTAATTACAATAATGTGTAAATAGAATGTATAATTATTTGTAGCTTAGGCTTTCAAAGTTTTAATTCATATGAATTGATAGAAGAAGAACAATAGAATGAGTGTGAAATTCCTAATACTCAAGAAGTATGTTTCACACATATTTCACATTTCTTCTATAAACAACATTAAATAATAAATAAATTTATTTTTTCTATCAAATGTTTAATATATGATGCAATTATTAAATAAAAAAGAATACTTTCAAATTTAAATTTGGTAATCTCCAAATCATATAGAAAATGATTAAGCAAATTTAAATTTAAGTGGACAATATTAGTAGAGTGAATTCCAATCATTCTTATTGCTCCATCCCCACATATACTCAATAGGCATTTGCATTTAAAATATAAATTATATATCTACTAAGATTAAAAAATGTGAGAATTGTTGTGATATAGGTCAACATTAATAATAAAGTCAATTTGAAATTGACCCTCAAAATGATAATCTAATAAACCTGGCTTTCATCAAGGAATTCCAATTATTGCACTTGAAACATGATATGCTTATACGAGTATTTATATTTAGAATTAAGCTCTTCAACATAAAACCCAATTTTTTATCCTCAATTTTTTATTGTGGATTTTCCTAACTTCAAATCAACACAAATAAATGATTCCACTACATTCTAATCAACAAAAGCAAATGATGTTATTGCATTAAAAAACCACTATATTGTAGAGAGAAAACTCTCTCACCCTAGGCATTAAATCAAATCCCAAGTCAAGGTGGATAATATGGTGGATTTTTATTCAAATGAAGGGTAAATATGTGCAAAAGGATTCTCATAGTGGAGGTTAAAAAAACAAGACAATTTAACTAATAGAAGAAATTACCTTTTTCATAGTGCTTACCATTTAAGCAATTGAAAAAGATAAGATAACTATATCATAATCAATTGAAATAGTTAAATAAATCTTTGACTTATTTAAATTTATTGATCATAATATTTATAAAGATTCATAATAAAAATTATGTTTTCAAAAATAATAAAAGAATATCATAGATCAAGTTCATAATAATTAATAATTGGAAGAGAAACCATAATACAATACACACAAAATTATATTTATCTATTGCACCCTCTCATTCATTTACAATACAATTATATAATTGAACTTAGACACACCTACTTCTAACCTTAGAGATAGGAGTTCAGAAAATCACTCAACTACCTCCTACAAATCTCATACCAATTCCAAACTTTACATGGAAGGAATGGAAGTGTTATTTCCAAGTCCCTCCCTTAATTCTTACATGGAAATCATGGAACACACATTACAATAATAAGAATAATTTATTTCTCTTTGGTCTTCATCAACACTCAAATCTACTCTGGAATATGGCAAACACCTCTCTTTCTTCATCAACACATCTTCCAGTTGTCACTTGAGTTCCATTTGAAACATAATTGCCTATGACCATCATTAACTAACTTCATACAATTGAGGCTTCTTAACAACCGTGAAGAGTATTTTATATGGTGAATATCTTTATGGACATGCTTCCATCTTAGTAGTGTGCATCCAAATACATACTTCTACTTATATAAGTAAGTTGTCTATATACTTAACTTATCCAACATTCAATCATACAACTCACATTTTGGCATACACAAATTTATATATGCACTTTTCTAAGTTATAATTGATGCTTTTAAAATCCTAAGCACAACAACACACATCAACCTATAATAGAATCAGCTATATTCATATCACAACTTAGTTGTAAAATAAAACAACCACCCAATTTAAAAATTGAGAACAACCTCCCGATATTCTCATGTCACATTTTGACCCTCACAAAAGCGGAGAAGGCCATGGATTCCTTGTTTGCTTTGCTACATAGTTTTGTTGGAATATTGAGCCGCAGTCAATCATTGAGTCTTATTCTTCCTTTGGATTTGTTTTATCTTTGTGGTTAAACGATTTCCGAGAAAACAGTTTCCCCCGATCTATCGGCCCAATTAAAGATCTTGCCTTGACTGTGTAAATGTAACACCACCTTCTCGTCATTTGAAATTTTCTTGTGAGTGTGGCCAAACTCCATATCCACTGGTTGACTTTCAAACAAAAATATGCCACGGAGCAGCACACGGATGGTGGCTCCCCTCATTGTCCAGTGGCCAAATGGATTATACACGGATCCGCCATCCACACCAAACACATCATCTTTGTTGTGCCTTAACACCACAATAGAGTTCACACCAAAATAAAGGATGTCCAATACAATAACAGGTATGTGCCTCATGAAAATATGTTATTGTTGAAAATGCCAGATTTTAAGTGGCTCCATGCTCTAGCCACCATAAATTTTACAAACATCCATGAGTATCAAATCATTACTGTCATAATTTCCCCCGCCCAATCAAAAACTATATTCTCCTCTAGTTTTTCTCAACATCTATCTTCTCGTGGATTCTTTTATCCCCGTACCATAGGCATATAATGCAATCTTCACGATGTAAAACAAGATCATTCGCAGCTAGTGCCAAAAGCTACTAAGAGTGAAAGAGAGTGAAAGAGTGGTAAAGAAGTAGGAGTCGATATCAACCATTTGATTACGAAAATCATCAATCATATTAAGATGACCGCAAATTGGGAAATCATAACAAGTTAATCCAGCTTTATTTCGTTCTCGTAATCTGTAAGTTGCTTACATCACAAATGCTTTACTTCATTATGCAGTTGTTGATATGAATTCTCTAAAACTTAGAAGACAAGCCAACCCGCATTTCTGTGCCACAGAAATCGTTTTTCTTTTCTTCTTAACAACTGGAAAAATTCCCAAAACTTTGCCATCAATTCACATATGCTCAGGGACAGAGATATTGCGCTTCTCGTCACGTTGATCACACAAAACACCATTGAGCCATAACACACAACAAACACACAAACAAAACACTCTATTAAACGCCGCTGTTTATAATGAGACTTTTTGAAAGCCTTTCCAGTGGGTTTTTCTGGTGAAAATCCGGCAGCAATTTATTGGAATAGCAAGTTTGATAGCTAGTTTCTGCGCAATCAAAGGGTTCAAGGGGTTTTTCAGGGTGCTGAATCCAAATAAGGAGTTAAAAAACCATTTTAACTGCTAAAAATCAAGATTTAACCTCCATTTCTTCCACCGGATTCCGTCACCGGAATCTCCAAAAAGTCACATTATAGACAACTCCCTATTAAACTATCATCTTCTGGGCTCTACCATGATGGAGTCAAGGCCATATGGGCTCTGATACCAAGTTAATAATTGGAAGAGTAGCCATCATAAAATGCACACAAAAAATGTATTTTCTATTGCACCATGTAACTTATTTATCATCTTCTGGGCTCTACCTTGATGGAGTCAAGCCCATATGGGCTCTGATACCCAGTTAATAATTGGAAGAGTAGCCATAATAAAATACACACAAAAAATGTATATTGGAAGAGTAGCCATAATAAAATACACACAAAAAATGTATTTTCTATTGCACCATGTAACTTATTTATTATACAATTATATAGTTGAACTTAAATCCAGCTACTTCTAACCTTAAAGATAGGCGTTGAGAAAATCATTCAATTACATCCTACAAATTTCAAACCAATTCCAAACTCATCATGGAATCCATAGAACCATTATTTCCAAGTACAAGATCATAGTGAGTTATTAACCATTTGACTATGAATATAGGTTGTGAAAAATATGACTTATTTATTCCTTTTAACATATTAGTATGTTTGAATGTGAATATAGGTGGTAAAAAATAGGAAGGATTCACTCTTTCACAAGATTAAATTTGAGTTAGTGGTTAATGAATTTTGAAGTATTAATATTCTAATTTGTATATTATTTAAAAAAGTAGATATTAATATAGTGAGTTTGGAAAATTCTTATTAAAGTGCGAGGAAATAGACTTTTGACACATTTTTCATTTAAAATCTACATTAAATATCTACACATATTTAAAAATGTGAGAATTGTTTCTAGGGATTTATCATAATTAATAATAATCCCAATTCAAAATTGGCTCCCAAAATGAAAATTTGATAAATTTATCTTTCGTCACTCCACTTCGATTATTGCACTTGAGACATGATATTTTTTATACTCACATGTGAGCAATCCATAATACCAAAAATATGAAGAAATATAGCCCAAAACACATAATTAACACATGAAATGAGAAAAAATGCAAGATATTTTATTATTGAGAAGCATATTTAATGTTCACTTGCCTCTTCGAGGCAGAAACCTCCAATAGAGGAAATAGATTACAAGAAGACTCTATGATATTCCCCTTACTAACTAAGACTATTTAAAGCTTAATAACACCCAAAACCCTAAATACTAGTGTTCCCTTGCATAACACTTGTTAGCCACTTTATTTATTAACTATGGCCTTACAATAAGACTCGACGATTTCCCCTTACTAACTAAGACTATTTAAAGCTTAATGACATCCAAAACCCTAAATACTAATGTTCCCTTGCATAACACTTGTTAACCACTTAATTTATCAGCTATGGCCTATTTACAATTAATTGTGTTCCCTTTTCTATGATGGGGGTCAACCACTTACAATTATTAATGTATGCTTTAATGAGTCTTTAACTGACTACGACTATCACTTAGCCCCTTGGGATTATTACATAAATAAAGGGGTTGGGGTTGGACCCTAACACGCCCTCTCCCATCAAAAGAACCCTTGTCCTCAAGGGTGAAGTTTTGGAAAATGTTGAAGAATAGTGGTTGGTTCTCACGTTGCATCTTCTCTAGAGGTGTCTTTCCATTAGATGAGGACTTCCTTGATCGTGTGACCGAGGAGACGTCTTTTGCGAGTATCGAGGGCTTGATCTCATTGGAGCCAAAGTGAACCTTCCTCATATAATTCGCGTAGACTTGTTTCAACCCTGTGATAGTTCCCCACCACTTTCTTGAGGCATGATACATGGAAGACGAGATGAATTTTTTGAGTAGGTGGCAAGGCCATTTTCTAAGTGACTTCTGCTATGTGTTAAAGTATCTCATAAGGCCCATAGAATTTTGGTGCTACTTTCTCGTAGCCCTTTTCTTTGAGAGATGTTTTCTTATATGGCTGGAGTCAGAATAATACGTGATCCCCTTCTTGAAATTAGCACTCGAAATGACGTTGGTCATCCTGTTGATTTGTTTCGTTCTTAACTTGATGAAGATTATCTTTGAGATGAATGATCATTGTGGGATATCTCTATAGAATTTGATCAACTTCCTATACCTTAGAACTTCAATGGATATAAGAAACTGGTGAAGATGGGAGTTGGCCATACAGTACCTCATATGGATTCATCTTGGTGGCTTCATTATAGTTCAAATTATAGAACCATTTAGCTAAAGGTATCCATTGTACCAATTGATGCTACTTGTCTAAAGTGAAACACCTCATATAGGTCTCCGAACATTTTTTGACAACTTCTATTTGACCATCGGTTTGGGGATGATAGGCTATAATTAGTTGGAGTTGTGTGTCATGTAGCTGGAAAATGTCTTGACAAAATTTGCTAGTGAAATTGTTGTCTCCATCAGAAACATTAGAAGTTGGCATGCCATGCAGTTTGAAGATCTGGTCCAAGAAAACTTGAGACACCAAAGCGGGGGTAAATGGGTGTGGTAGAGCACAAAAATGAGCATATTTAGAATGTTTGTCAACAACTACAATGATCACTGATTTGCTACATGACTTTGGGAAACTAGTGATGAAATCCATGGAAATATGCATCTAGAGAGAAGGAGGGAGTGGCAATGGTTGTAAGGTTCCTATTAAATTGATTATTTCCCCTTTGTTATGTTGGCACACATCACATTCAGCTACAAAAGTTAGAATTTCATTCTTCATGCCAATCCAAAAGAAAGAATGGCATGCTCGAGCACATCACATTCAGCCACAAAAGTAAGAATTTCGTTCTTCATGCCAGTCCAAAAGAAAGAACGACATGCTCGAGCATAAGTCTTCTCAAGTGTGAATGTCTTGTAATTGGGGATGAGTGAAACTCATCCAAGATACAGGTTTTGAAGGTGGAGGCTGGGGATAGCACTACTTGATCCCTGTAGTGAAGAATATCATCCTTCCAATAGTGGTATCTTGAGGAATTAGGATCTTTTCTTAAGTTATTAATGATTTGGGGCATAGAGGGGTGGGAAAACCATTCATTGAGGGCCTCTTCAATCCAATCTAGTAAGGGTAGAGAGAGTGATAGAAGGGCACTCTCACCCTCAAATAGGCATGATGAAGCATCAACCACTACATTGTCATGATCCTTCTTGTAAATTATCTCATAATCATATCCTAGTATTTTGGCAAGAAATTTATTTTGTTATGGCGATGATAGAGGGTGGTCCAGAAAATATTTTAGGATGATGGTTTGTGCAGATTTGGAAACTTCGCCCCAATAAGTATGGCCACCATGTGTCTACTGCATGTAAGATGGCCATCATTTCTTTCTCATAAGTACACTGACCCAGATGTTTGTCATTGGGTTGTTAACTGGTGGAAGCTAATGGTCTACCTTCATGCATTAATACAATGTCAATACCCATACCTAAAGCATCACATTCAATCACAACATTTTTGGTTAATTTGGGTTAGACCAATATGGGAATGGAGCACATGGCATGTTTGAGAGCCAAGAAGGCCCACTCAGCTGCACCAGTCCATAGAAATGAATTTTTCTTGAGAAGATTAGTGAGGTGTCATGCAATGTGTCCATAATTGTGGACAAATTTGTGATAGTAGCGAGTGAGACCCAAGAATCCCCTCAAACTCTTCAAGGGTTTTGGTTGGGGCCAATATTGCATCACCTGAATAATTTTCTGATCAACCCTTGCTCCTTCACGACCCACAATGTGTCCCAAAGACTGTAACTCTTCCACGCCAATGTGTCCTAGGTTGTGTTGTAGATGAGAATGTCGTCGAAGAAGACCAGGACAAATTTTCAGAGATATGGTTTCAGAAGGTGGTTTATGAGGATTTTAAAATAGATGCAACATTACAGAGACCAAATGGCATGACGAGGAATTCATAATGGCCTTCATGAGTCCAAAAGGAAGTCTTTGGAATGTCTAATTCCTTCATGTGTATTTGGTGATACCCCGAATGGAGGTCTAGCTTCGTAAATAATTTAGCACCATGCAGTTCGTCAAGTGGATCATCAACAAATAGAATATGAAGTTTGTCCTTAATAGTAATACTATTAATGGTCTGAAAGTCTAGACACACGTGCCATTCTCCATATTTCCTTAGAGTCGTGACCACTAGAGTTTAATAAGGGCTGATGCTGGGATGGATAACACCAACTTTGTGGAGTTCCTTGATGCATTTTTCAATTTCATTCTTTTTGGAGAAACAATATTGATATGGGTGGACATTGGGTGGTTGGGCACCCACGACCAACGAGATGCTATGATCATGTTCACCCCTAGAGGGTGGAATCACTTTATAAATGTCAAAGACCCATTGTTGCTGATCTAATACCTATTCAATCTTAGGATGAATATGAGGAGTAGTGGATTTAATGGCCTATATGGCATTAAATTGGGTGGCTACTCCATGATGTCCCTTTTTTAAAAGCTTCTCCATTCTATTCGAGATGATGATAGCACAAGAACCTGTGTGCAGTCCCCTCAATGTATGAATGTGGTCGATTTTCTTAAATCTCATATATAGCGCCTCAAAATACATTGTGATAGGGCACAATGCCCAAAGCCATTCAACACCAAGGACAATGTCACAACAACCCATTTCAATGGCAAACATGTGGGTCTTTAGGTGGTAGTCTCCGATATCAAGATTAATATTTTCGAAGAGGCCTTCACATTTCATGGTCCCCCCATTAGTGTAAGGACATGGAAATTAGATACCTCTTGTACAAAGCAATGAACAATTTTTGGGACTCTCTTATGGAGAAAGTTATGAGTGCTGCCACTATCATTTAATACCAATACTAGTCAATGTTTAATAAATCTTGGTATTTGGAGAGTTTGAGGCAAAGAAATGCGAGCTAAGGCATGTCGTGATATAACTAGCTCATTGGGCGTAGCTCTAAGATCATGGCCAATTTGGGTTTCACCCACTTATTCCTTGGGGACCTCAAGGGATGGAGCATTATCTCCTCAGTTGTTACTAGCCTCATGAATTTGAAGGAATTTTGGTTCCTTGAATTTATGTATGGGGGAGTACTTGTCATTATAGTAGTAACACAGTCCTTCTTTCCTTCTTTTAGTCGTTTCCACTAGTGACACCTTTTGAACCTTATGTATTTGGGTGGGACCCTACGCCTAGGTGGGACATGCCTTGGCGATGAAATTTAGATGATTGGAATGGGAATTTAAGGTGATTTCCACATCTATGGCCTTGTGGCATGCATCCAACAAAGGAGTTGGGTGGTGCATCCAGACATGGGCTTGGATGGCTTCCTTTAGGCCACTTATGAAACATTCCAAGTAAAATTCATCTCCTAGGTCATCAATTGTGATGGAGAAATATTCAAAGGATGAATTGCAGTCATTTACTATACCTATTTCATGGAGCTTAGAGACACGACCCAAAAAATTAGATTCCCAGTCAAAAAGATCACATATGGATTTTGAGAACATGTCTCAAAATTCATACTGTGGATTCTCCGGTAACTGATTCAAAATATGTCTCAAGTTTCTCTCCCTAAATAACATTTATGATATCACTTCTACCACTCCCATATCTCTTGGTCCAAGTAAATGGATCCCACATGTAGTTTAGTTCCATATTTTCAGATATCGTTAACAGAGAAATAATGGCCCATTTCTGCTACCCATACTGTAGGGTTAGAGCCATCAAATTTTTACATGTCCATCTTGGGTGTCTGGTGGCTTGAAGACTGTTGATTTCCATGGAAGTGAATGTGAGGGTGGATTCTCCTTATATATGTGCATCAACAGTAGGCTCCTCAATATGAGACGTTTTTATAAGATCTCCTAGTTCTGAGAACTAGCTCGTAATTGTCGCCTCTAATTTCTCAAATTTTCCTCAAGTTTGCGACCTTGTCAGCTATCGTTTCCACAACCATAAATTCAGATCTAGTACCTAACATAGGCCCACTCAAGTCAATTTTTTGAGGTTACTTAAGATTACTCTACTTGGAAAGAGGGCACACTCGAGAGTTTAATGGAGTGGGTCACCTAAAGTAGCATTGGGAAAAAATTTGGGACCGCCCAAAAATTGGTGGCTTACAAGTGAATGGTACTACTGCAACTAGCTTGTTGTACTAAATCTTATGGGCTAAGTCTCTCACAAGCATCCTCGGATGGCCTCAATTTTTTTGTTTCTAGTCCGAGAGGACTTTTACTCACAGTTGATCAATATTGGAGTTGCCAAATTACAGAAAGCTTGATACTACCCAATATCTTGTAACAATCAGGCCTCGACTATAGTAACAGAAACCCCAAGGTCTTAATACTGCAAAACGTGTTGCAAAAATCTAACCTGGACTATGGTGCCCAAAACCCATACTACACATAGTGTTTGATTTGCACTGTGAAAATCCCAACTATTGAATTTGATATGTACGATGACGACGAAACCCCCAACTGTTGGATCTCATGAAAACAACGTAAGTCAAACCCCAACAGCATGATTCGATCTGGAAGACAAGGTAGAGGTTGATCTTCAGATAGTAGATGGAACTATGGTCATAAAGGAGTGTCATGTACTAAAGATCACAATATACGGAACGGTCCAACAATATAATTGCCCCAAACTTTCAGGGTGCTAACTAAGGAGGATCGACCATACCCTTATTCGTACTACCATACTACACCTGTGAGTAATCTCCCTGAGTGTTGTTCTTAGTGTACTGCGGTAGCAAGAGTCCACAAGATGACCGACAAATTATCTAAGGTTAGGTTTCAAGTTATCCTAGGGGATTATGGTATACCTAAGGGCACATGGGGTTGAAGTCCATGCACGGTTCTATTTAATGTGCTACTACTACAAGTGTGACCATCTCTTATATTTCCAATGTCAATGCCACCCCAAATCCGCATATCTATGCTCAATGACATATCCCATGGTTTAAAGACCGCTAGAACATGTCTCTAGTGTAAAAAAAAAAATTATGCAAAAATTGGAGGTACAACATGCCCTCAAAATTTCTCTAATACGAGTTGTTATACTCTTTATCTAGGAGAAATAAATAATACTGCAAATACAAAGAAATATAGCCCAAAACACAAAATTATCACATGAAATGAGAAAAACTATAATATATTTTATTATTCAGAAGCAGATTCATAGTTCACTTGCCTCTTCGAGGGGAAAACCTCCAATAGAGAAAACCTCAATTACAATAAGAGTTGATGATCTTTCCCTTACGCACTAAGACTGTTTATAGCTTAACAACATCCAAAACCCTAACTACGAGTGGTTCGTTGCATAATACAAGTTAACCATTTTATTTTTTAACTATGGCCCATTTTCCACTAATTATGGTCCCTTTTCTATAATTCAAGTCAACCACATACAATTATTAATGCATACTCTATTGACTCTTTAACTAACATTGACTCCAACTTAGCCCCTTCAGCTTATAACATAAATCAAGGTGTGAGGGTTGGACCCTAACAATATTCTTATAGATGTATTTATAAGAATTCATAATAAAAATTTATCTATTTGGAAACAATAAAAAAATATCATATATTGGGTTGACAATATCATAGTGTACATGATTATTTATCTCATTATGAATATATGTGGTAAGCAAAGTGAAAGGTTCACTTTTTCACGAAATTAAATTTATGTTTCTCGTTAACCAATTTAAATTATTCTTGAATTTCAAACTTTTGCGGTCATTTCTTGGAAAAATATGACCCGGATTATCCATAGTACTTTGTTCATCAAATCAACATTTCGAACCCCAAAGGGGATCATTAGGACAGAAAATGAGTAATAGATTGGGAGAAGAATTTACTAACCAGGACAAATAAACATAAACCTAATGGCTGATATGCTAAAATAGAAACTGACTAATTCATTAGTACTAAAATATATAGGCTATTTAATTTTTTTTATTTGTTTTAATTTAATATGAATTACTAGATAATAAAATTAATTAATTCATAATTTTATTTATTCCTTGTTTTATTTTAACATGAGATGATATGATTACCAAATATAATTAGTTTTGTTATGCTTTACTTTTATTTTGTTTTAATTTTATTTAACTAGTTTAATTTTTATTTTTAATATGAAATCTATTGTCTCTACACTGTTTCAGAAATTGTAGGTCAAAAGCTCTTCTTTCAATCTTTATCCTTGAAATTTTCTTTATAATAAAGTATTAGTATTCTAATTTGCATATTTTTTTTAAATTTTAGATATTATTATAGTGAATTCAAACCATTCCTATTACACCATGAAGAAATACGCTCAATACACTTTTGCATTTAAAATATAACTTAGGTATCAACTAAGATGAAAAAATATGTGGAGTTTTGTTAGATTCATCAAGATTAATAATAATTCCAATATGAAATTGGTTTCCAAAATGACAATCTAATAAATGTGACTTTCATCAATGCACTTTGATTATTGCATCATAGAATTGATATTCTTATACACTTTTTTATATTTACTACTTAGATATTTAACATAGAATTCATTTCTTTTTCCATAATTTATCCAATGTATCTTTTCCACTACTATTGTCATATGCAATAAGAACAAGTGATGTAGGAGCATCTTGGGTGAAGGCTAAATAGTCATCACTAAAACATATTTTATCTTTGATTTGAGTTTTAATCAAGTTCAAGGCTTGGTTTACTTCATCATTGATCATTGAATTGTATTATGAATACTGTATGTTTAAGAATTATGATTTTTCGATAGGAATAAATAGAGAAAAATTCTCATCCCTCTGGACTGCAAAATGTTTTTGATCATGAAAGTTTAGTTGGTTTGGTTTTCCACCTTAATGAGAAAGGTCTTATGGAAATAAGGGAGAGGTCATCACCAAATTGAGAACGAATTCATGAAGCTATAGTCATAGATTTTTTAGCAACAATCATGATCGTTGACCTCTTGATCAATTCAATCTCATCAGGCTTCAAAGGGGTGGTATATTGAAGCCTTGATTTTGCACACAATATGCTAGCGGGCCCGATCTGAAAGTGCCCGTGAGGCTTATGAGGGGTTAGATGAGTTTGTAATTTATTGGCACTCTATGATATTATAAATAACAATCTTGATGAGGGATTGTAAATGTTGGTGGGTGTTGTAAGAAGGGTTGTTGGTGGGTGTTGTTGCAGCTCTACTTTATAAAGAATTTTAAGCATTGGAGGGGAATTTATAGGAAAGATTTGAGCATTTCCATTGGAGGGGAATCGAAAGGAAAATCCAAAGTGCTAGCCATTGAAGGGGAACTAGGATTGTTTCATCAATAGGACAAGACTTGATAAAAATCAAAAGGACAAATATTTTGTGTGCATATAAGGATATTCCATGCTGATATATTGAATTGATATTTGCGAGGTGAATGGGAATCTAGAATCCTAGCCACAACAAGTGCTAAACGACTAGAAACCTAGATGAAAGAGAGTACACACTCAATCCTAGAAGAAATTATAACTATAAATCACTACATGAAGTTTATTTAATAAAAATAACTTGGCTCTATTGTTGGGTATTTGTGTTGGTCTTTTATTGAACCTGTTGTATGTTTGGGCTGATCCCAAGGCTCAACTGCTCCAAGTGGTATCAGAGTGGGATTAATAATCGAGGATGTTAGAAGAGAGAAATTTTGACGAGATTTTGTTGTGGGTAAAATGAAAAAGATAGAAGACCAGCAAATGCAGAGAATATGCATATAATGGAAAAATATGGATGTGGTATAAGAGGAGGAGCAGGAAGAGAAGTGACCTCAATATGATGGAAATGTTGAGAGGAATAACAACTAGGCTTGAAGCTATTAAGATATCCCATTGTAGGGTTTCCATGTTGAAGATATTAGTGATGGATAAGAAGAATAAGCTGAAGCAATATAATAAATAAGTTAATGGATCAGGGGAAAATGTTTCATTTGATCCATAACTAGAGTAAATAATAGACCTCACTTTGATTCTCCAACCAATAATGGTAATTTGAATCCACAATAATTCTCAGACTCGATCTCTGTAATAGATAAATACTATGATTTTGAATAGATCGAAGAAAAGAAAAGTGTGAAATATACATGTACGAAGTTGAAAGTTCATGCATACATGTGGTTGGATCATGCGCATACTAACAAACAATGAAGATATAAGGAGAGGATAATTGTTTGGGATAGAATGGTGAGAAAGTTGAAAGAACAATTTTTTCCACTTAGCCATCACATAGGCTCTCTCTGAAGATTGAAAAAATTGAAGCAAAGAGAAACCAATGTTTAGGAATACACAAAGGAATTCCATAAGTTGAGTATATGAGAAGGCCATAATGAATATGGTGTTAGAAAATTATATATTATAGAGCAATGGAACACATAAAATATTGCAAAAATATACACACACAAAACGGATAAAACAAGAGAGACATAGATATACGTGGTTCACCCAATTTGGGCTATGTCCACGGGGAAACAGCGAGTCCTTCCTTTTATATTATCCAACTAATTGAAGAGATACGACCTACAGTAGATCCGTTGTATTTCCCTTTTCGCTCTCACACAATATCCTCTCTCTTTCTCACTTAGAATACAGATCTACATAGACGCAATACAATTCCCTCATATATAGTGAGGGGTTTCCTTCTAAGGAAAAGAAACCTTATATTAAACACAAATTCTACTGTCAAGTCTCCGCCTAATGAATGGCCCAGATTGACTACGAAATTACAATATTTTACAAGGTAACTTTACATCTATTTTTAGCTTTGGGGGTGCAACCCTCGATCCCCACACAAGGTGGGGGCTCCCAAAGGTCACAGCCGCCCCCTGGACCCCCCTTGTAATGAATATTTTATGGGTGGCATTGCCACCCCATTAGGAACTGGGGTCCAATGCAGCGATGCCTTGAATACAAGAAATAATCAGGCTCCACACCCAACAATCTCCTAGTTGGAGACTAATTATATCAACTCCACCGCTTCTTCATTTGTTGGACAATGACTCCACTTTGGAATTGGTTGTTGCTCATCTTCTTCATCATACTTGAAGGCCATTTGAAACTGAGCATATTCTCAGTTTCTCCCTGGTTACAACTTTCGTTAACATATCTGTAGGATTATGGGTAGTGTGTATCTTTTCAAGCTTCAATTGTCCATCTTCCATCGTTCACCGTATGAAATGGTACTTGAGCTATATACGTTTAGTCTTGGAATGAAATGTAGAGTTCTTTGCAATATGTATGGCACTCTAGCTGTCATTGTATAACTTGCCCAACTCCTGCTTCTTACCCAATTCATTCAGAAACCTTTGTAACCAAGTAATTTCTTTACTAGCCTCTGTAGCTGCAACATACCTTGCTTTTGTTGTTGAGATTACAACAACACATTGTAGTTTTGAGACCCAACTGGTAGCTGTTCCACCTACATTAAACACATACCCTATTGTGCTCCTTCTGTTATCTCTATCCCCCGCCATATCTGCATCAACATATCCTTGTAGAGCAATTTTTGAACCACCAAAGCATAATTATTGATTTGTGGTACCTCCCAAATACCTGAGAATCCACTTCACCGCCATCCAATGTTCTTTTCATGGATTGTTCATGTACCTTCTTACGACTCCCATTGCATGTGCAATATTAGGCCTTGTGTAGACCATTGCATACATTAAGCTTCCAACTGTTGATGCATATGAAACTTTAGACATATAATCCATGTCTTCTTGGGTCTTTGGGCACATATCCTTACTAAGTTTGAAATGGCTAGCAAAAGGTGTACTAACTGGTTTTTCATTGTGCATGTTAAATCTTTTCAACACCATTTATATGTACTGATTCTGAGATAATGTTAATTTATGATTTTTCCTGTCTCTAGCTATTCTCATACCAAGGATTTGTTTTGCAGCTCCCAAATCCTTCATTGCAAATGAATTTGCCAATTTTCTTTCGAGCACATTTATTTCCCGCATGTTAGATCTTGCAACAAGCATGTCATCAACATACAATAACAATATAATATAGCTGCCATCATTTTGCTTTTTCAGATAAACACAATGATCAGAGTGACATCTAGTATAACCTTGTTCAGACATAACCTTGTCAAATTTTATATACCACTGCCTTGGAGCCTGTTTTAAGCCATACAAGCTCTTCTTCAACCTGCACACAAGTTTCTCCTTCCCTTTCACTTCATATCCTTGTGGCTACTGCATATATATCTCTTCCTCCAAATCCCCATGGAGAAAGGTTGTCTTTACATCTAACTGCTCAAGATGCAAATCTTCAGCTGCAACTACACTTAAAATAGTTTTGATTGAAGTCATTTTCACAAAAAAATAAAATATCTCATCAAAGTCTACGGTCCACTTTTTTCAGTTTTCAAGATCACTATTATGAACAAATATCTAGAGTCGCCATGGGTTCCCCACTCTCACCTATTGTCACCAACTTATTCATGGAGTTGTTTGAAAGAAAAGCCCTTGAATCATACCCTTTGAAGCCAGCTTGGTGGAAACGATTTGTTGATGACACTAACCTGAATTGGACTCATGGTAAGGCGGAACTGGAGAATTTTTTCAATCATCTTAACTCTATATCCTCCGAAATCAAATTTACTATGGAGCTTGAAGAGAACGGTAAGATCCCCTTTCTAGATGTTCTAATCAACAGAAAAGAGGATCGTACTTTGGGACACCAGATCTATAGAAAGAAAACTCATACTAATAGCTATCTTCATGCTGACTCTTACCATCATCCTTCCCAAAAATCTAGCGTCTTAAACACTCTAGCTGTTAGGGCTTTCAGGATTTCTGACCTGGATCACCTAAAGGAAGAGATTGAACACTTAACCTTTGTCTTCAAAAACCTTGGATACAAGGAGTGGAGTATCAAGAAAGCTATAAGAAGAGCTCAGGAAAAGGTCCTCTCTAAGCATCCTCCTGAAGACAAGAAAGAAAATTATGTGAATGTTTACCTTCCATTCATCCAAGGGATTACAGATAAGACTGCAAAATTTTTAAGGAAGAATAACATAAACACTCAATTTACAACATGTGGAACTATAAGGCAAATGATGAGGTCGGTTAAGGATAACATTGATCGTCAACAACTCAAGGATGTGTACAAGATTGATTGCTCTTATGGCAAGAGTTATATTGGGGAAATAGGTCGGTCTCTGAAGATAAGACTAAAAGAGCATGCCGCTGATAATAAAGAATGAGAGATCATGTACATCAGCCCTTACATAACACTCGTCCAATACCAAACATCATGTGTGTTTGGAAGACGGTAAAATAATTGCAAGAGAGGATAATTATCATAAAATAAAAATCAAGAGGTCATCGAAATTATGAAATTTCCTCAGAACCTCAACATGGACATTGGGAGTGAAATTAGCGGAAATTGGCTTCCCCTGATTAGACAAATAAACCCCTTCAGGCCTTTGGAAGCATAGTATCAAG
>APFE031174573.1:4987-43640 GCA_000404065.3 Pinus taeda | reverse complement strand
CTGCTCTCCATGTCAAACTTCAAAGAAAGAGAGAAAGTCTTTAAAAATCTATTTTATTTCTGGGTACGCAGTTTCTCTCAACCTTACCTGCGTATACGCAACCCAAGTTCACAATACCTGCGTACTTGTATGCTCTGTATGTAAAGGGTGGGTGCGTACTCCTGTAAAGGTCAAAAGGTGCGAGTTTCATCTTAAAAAGTTACTTGTGGTCATTTCTAAATAATTCTAGAAGCTTGTTTGACGTGTATTGAGCACCTCCAGATGGTTCATGTACCCCTATGAAAGAGGAACTTATCCCATCAAGAGGGGAGCTACCCCATCCAAAGAGGGGCTTATCCCATTGATGGTGGACCTGATTAACTTCCTCTAGAGCATTATAAATACAAGCATTGGGCCAGAAGGAGGGAGGTTGAAAAAGCTGAACATTCCAAAGGGTAGATGCTGCTGGAATTAGGACTTCCTTGTAGAAGCTTGTGAGGAGAGATTACCATCCTTTCTTGTTTCATTTGGAAGTGGGTGAGCTTGTCAAAGTAGAGGAAAACTCTTGCTGGACCCTGGGAGGAACTTGCACAACACCAAGGCTCAGGTTGTAATGGTTTCTTTTGTTTCCTATTAATACAAATAAGTCCATTCTTCTCAACAATTTGTTATTAATGAGTTGTTTCATATACTCCTTGGTCTGTATGTTGAATATGTTTTATTTTATGAGATATTCAGGTGCTATTTAATCGTTTGATTGTTAGCGAATGCAGGTTTCGAAGTGAAGGAGGAGCTCATCCAGATCGACGAGGCTGGATTACTACAACAGCGTTGGACTACAGGTAGGATCTAACACTTGATTTTTTGTATGGTAAATGCATGTTTAGAGAAGGATTGCTCTTAATTGTTTTGTTTGTCACTAGAAAGTCTTAGGCTTCTAGGGAGGTTGGTTTTGTCTGCAAGATTAACTCTTTCCGCATGACAGGAGTGTTTGGTATGTTCTATTGAATTCTTGATTTCTCTCGTAAAGATGCGGCCACCCCAAAGTCTCGTGTCCACAGGAGTCGAGCACAGTGATTAGTGCCATGACTGGTGCTTGGTTGAGGCAGTCTACAACATTATTGGTGTTGCCCTTCTTGTACTTAATGTTCAAATGGAATTATTACCAATATGTGGACCACTTATGATTTCGATCATTCTACAACTTCCCTTGTGTCTGTATGAACTACAGGGGTTTGTGGTCTGTGTGAATGATTGTTTCCTTCCCCATAATGTAATTCTTCCATTGAAGACAAGCCTACACAATGGAATAATTTTCTTTGTCGTAAGTGGGATACTTTCATACTGTGTCTGAAACTGCCTCATTGTGGTAAGCCATTAGATGCCCCTGCTGAGTAACAATTGAACTAATATCATACTCGAAGGCGTCTGTCTAAAGCTCAAGTGGTTGTTGCAGGTCCGGTAATGTGAGCATTGGTGTAGAGAAAATATGATGCTTCAACTCGAAAAACGCTTTTTGTTGCGATTCGGACCAAAAAAAAATCTTTCGTTCCGCCCTTAGTGACTTAACTTAAAGGCCATGTGATATGAGAGAACACCAATGCGAACCTGCACTAGAAATTGGCATCCAGTGAAATGGGACAACTAATGGAACCATATAAGCATTTTGTCTACTAATTGAATTCTCCCAAGTGATTTCTCATGAGAAAGAAGGGAAAACTATTGAAAGGAAACTCCCATGAAAACTTGTAAACAGATTGAATCTTAATGAAATTACAAAGCATGAACCCACCAATTGACCTCAAGAATGTTGCAATAGGATCTCCATATGAATACATATTGATTTCCGAAGGTCGATTAGGAGTAGGCACAGGGGTATATAGGCCTTGCTTCTTGATGGTTGGTTTGGAAATGGCGTAGGCAGTGCAGGAATTAATGTACCTCCTAACATCCCAATGAAGGTTCGGCCAATAAAAATACTTTTGCAGTACTGCCACTATTTTCTCTACTCTGAAATGTCCAGCGACCCAACTGTAGTACGCCTCCCAAATCATCTTGGACCCTCACTTGAAGGAACAAAGATGTGTCCCAAGTGACATAACAGTGCATCCTAGAGGTGAAAATTTGGAACTTTCTTACCTTCCAGGAGTGTCTGGTATGTGCTGCCAAATTCTAGATCACTCTTGTAAATATATCGCCACTCTGAAGCCTTATTCCCATAGGAATCAAGCACAGTGATCAGTGCCATGATTGGTGGTCGGATGAGGCAATCTACGAGATTATTGGTGTTTCTCTTCTTGTACTTAACGTTCAAAAGGAATTGTTGCAGGTATGTAAACCATTTTTTATGGCGATCATTCTGTAACTTCCTTTGTGTCTGTTTGAACTACAGGGGTCAGTGGTCTATGTGGATCACCGTTTCGTTCCTCAAAATGTAATGCTTCCATTGACAAGAGACCTGCATAATGGAATACATTTCTTTGTCATAAATGGGATACTTTCTAACTATGTCTGAAAGTGCCTTACTATGGTAAGCCATTGGATGCCCCAGTTGAGTAAGAACTGCAACAATAGCATAGTCGAAGGCGTCTGTCTCAATCTCAAACGGTTGTTGCAAGTCTGGTAATGTGAGCACTAGTGTAGATGTTATGCTTTTAACCTGCAAATGATACCCAAATACAGAATATGTGAAGAAAAGATACCCAAAACACAGAATATGCGAAGAAAAGATACCCAGAACACAGAATAGCAATGATTTTATTATTCAGAGAGTAATGTTCACTTGCCTCTTCGAGGGGGCAACCTCTATAGAGCAGAGCTCGATTACAAAATAAGACATGATGCTCCTCGCAGGGAGTCTCTATCCTTTATATATGACTCATACATGCAATACCACGGGCCAATACCGTGGTATTACTAATACCATCTATCTAATACTACGGCCCATTTGCAACTAACTGTGGTTCCGTTATTAATTGCGGATTAACCGCTTACAATTATTAATATGGGCTTTATTGACTCTTGACTATGACGTGGTCCCATTACATAAATAAGGGGTTTAGGGTGGGACCCTAACAGTAGAGCAGAGACGATGCATCAACTCGGCAAATGCCTTCTGTTGGGTTTCAGACCAAAAAAACTTTGATTTCTCTCTGTGATGAGCTCCATTATTGCAGCAAGAATGCTGCAACTCCTAGGGCTACCAACTTTACTTCATAAACTCGAGGTTCGTACAAACTGGGAGGTGGCAGTGTTGTATACACAGTAGATGCAAAGGTCTACTCTTGTCACTTTTCAATTGGGGCGATAGACCACTAGGGTTTTTCAAACTAGTCTTCTATTGACTAGAAGGAGTCTGACTACCAAATGGAAAAGGGAAAATTATTCTTAATGCAGAAAGGGAATGTTGCCTACTCTAGGAAATGAAAGTGCTCAATTGGAAGGTGCTAAAAATTGACATGAAATAATATAGTTAAGCATCTACACATATTGCTTGCAAAAGAGACCTAACTTAACCTTGCATATAACATCTAGTTATCTAGACTAAATCAGCATGGAATTTTATCTAAGAACTATTGTGGCGGCTGCATGCATGTGCTAACTAGAAATTTCAAAAAAAAAAAAGAAAAACTTTTTTGATTTTTAGTTTTATGAATGAAAATGCTAATTTTACCAATTTGTTCTTTGGAAGGGAATACAGGTATGGGGAAATAGCTTTGGAATGGTGTCGAGGGTATGGAAGCCAAGTGGAGGCCTAACCTAAGCTTAGATGACCATTTCTACTCAATTCGGATTTAAAACAGATTACTACAGGGTTTCCTGTAGTACTATAGGATGTCTTATTTCTACTACAAGATGCCCTATTTTACTACAGGAAATAGGTCGAAAGATTATAGGGAGGTATGAAAGGTAGAATGAAGTGTGGGGAAGGTCTCTAATGGAGAAATAAGGCACGGAGGAGGTGCACACTACCCAAGGCTTAGTCCATGGAATTTGGGTCGGGTTTGGTGGACTTTGGAAACATAGGTGGAGAAGACTTGGATGAGGCTGGCGAGATGAGGTCTCCCTACAGATCAGAAAGTCTTGCAACAACATACATTATTTTCTTCATTTATATATGGAAAAGATGAGTTGAATTTAGGAAAAACATAGTTATTAATAGATAATGGCTAAATTTATGAAGGGAACTGCTTCTAAACCATAACAAACTCAAAAGACCAAAATGAAAACTGCGGGTAATTCTAAGAAGTTTGGAAACAGTGATCTATGCAACAAGAAATCCTAAGTTATGTAATGATCAAACAATAAATATGTTTTCGGTCTATGTGAATGGAGCCCTCAAACCATGATCCCATAATGGGGATGAGGCAAAGGCCACTACCACAAGATTTTATGAAGTGTTTACTTTCACTATTGTACCACTGGTCAATCTATCCACAAATGGAAGCAAACTAAGTAATCATCCAAATAATTGTAGCTTAAACAAAACCAAAATCACTTTAGCAGCTAATTATGAATGTAATATAAGCATACATGTACAGAAAAAGGAAACTCTTCTGCTAGGGTTGGGCCCTAACCTAAGAGCTTCAACCCTCTGAGTCAACTCAGTGTTGGATCAAGGGAATTGTTAGGTCCCTATACTACTAGTGTAACCCCTTATTGTTATTAGTACAACCCCCTTATTATATTGTTGTGCCCATGTAGTCCCAATATTATTATTATTGTGCCCCATAGAAGCCCAATATTGTTATTATTGTGCCCTTACATTATTATTGTTTTGTCAGCTCTGATTATATTATGACCCCTTAGACTCCTATATATAGAAAGGAGGCCTTATCATTTGTATCATCCAAGAATTTTTCATTTCTGTAATGTAAAGGAGGTTTCCCCCTCAAAGAGGCTTATTTCTAAGGCATTTATCTATCTTTTTTTTCCTTTTTGTGAGTTGGTTTCATAACATTTGGAATCATAGCTTTGGATTCTAGGGTTTCACTACTCTAAATAGGTCATCGTGGAATTTTTTCTATGAATTTTTCGCTACAAAGTTTCAGAAGCTAAAAAAAACCATTTGAGACAGAATAGGTCTAAACCTCGGACCTGAATTTCAGATCTTGTCTTGCTATAGTTTCGAAGATATAATCTGAGGAAATTAGGGTTTTTGCAGACCCCTAAATTACATTCCAAACAGGTGACCTTGGGAAAATCGTGATAACTTTCGCTCTCAGCATCAGATTGAATTTCCGTAAGAAGTTACAGAAAGAGGACAGACTGTAGTTTTTTGGGAATCATTTTTAGAACCTAAGGTTGAAACAGTGACAAGTGGCACATTGTACAAGTTCACTCGACTGAACGAGTCTATAATGAGGTCATCATGGGAGATTGAGAATAAATATTTCTTCGGGAATCCAATTGCGATCAAACTTGTGGAGTTAGAAAGAGGACACAGAGGGCTATTATAGGCTAAAATTTCAGGACTTAAAGATCTGAAATTACAGAGTTATAGTCGTTTCAATATCGAGCTCCTAAAATCAAGAAAAAGCGAGATGAGGAAGGTTGATGGCAAGGATCCAGTAAATTGGATACTACAGATGGAGAAATATTTTGATCTACATGGTGTACCATTGTTACAAAATGTATGTTTTACATCTAATTATTTAGAACCGAATCAATTTTTATGGTATAAATGGCTTTTTTCTCGTAAACCACTTGTCACGTGGTCAATTTTCACGGATGAAATGATAGCACGTTATGAGGATACAAAGAGAAACACCTTCTTTAGCCAATCGATAAATCTCAAACAAAAGGGTTCAATGGCAGAGCATATTAACGAGTTTGAAAAATTGAATTTAAGGGTAAATGATATTCTAGAGAAGAAAAAGATAAATAGTTTTATCTATGCCATGGAAGCTAATATCGATGGTATGAAAGCATATTAGAAGAAAGGCATAGAAGATTTGAAGAAATACATGGAAGCTTTGAAGGAAGGTGGGACAAAGATGCTACAAGAGAGGCCTCCTAATGACGAAAGGATCAAGAAACGTTAAAAGCAACATAATCTATGTCCATGTCTTTCATTTCTCTTGTGGCCTCTCTGACATCCCAGGCTTCTATTGATGTATTCTCGTCTTGTGGATAAAATAATGCATGCTTCTATATTTCCTGCCACTGCTTTCTTTCCTCTTCTTCCTTTCTTCCTTCTAACATCCCCAAGAGCAATGGTGGACTAAGTTTCAAGCCAATCCAGTTGATTTTGAGTCTCTGCAGCGCCTTCTTATACAGTGGGGTCCTCTCTAGTGCATCCCTCATTTTTCTAGGGGAATGATACTCCCTAATCCTTAGGTTGTATGGTAGGGTGCCCCATCTCCTCTAGCATGCTTGTTGGCTTTCATCCCCTAGAAATCTCAAAGTGTCCTCAAAATGAGTGATTGCTTGCTCTTGTGTAGCTAGGTATCTTGGTGCAAGTTGAGGATCATTGGCAATGAGGTTGTGGATGCTAATGACATCCATGGAATTGATCTATTTTGCTCTAATGTAAAGGGGCTCTTTTTCTTCTCTTCCCAATATCCTCTTTATTTCTTTAGCCTTGGCCTCATCATGACTCATCCATGATGCCAATGCCATTAGTTGTAAGTCCCCCAGCTTTGGATTAGGGTCCCACACATTCAAGTATGTTAAGGCCAAGTTTTATAAGTAGAATTTAAATATCTTGGCCCTCTCCTCCAGGGTGATTTAGTCACAGAGCTCAATGAACTACCTATAGTATTGGAAAGGCATAGTTCCTTGTTCTGCTAGGGTCTTTATTTGAAATTGTAGCCATTGATATTTTAGGTACAAGGCATATGATTTTGATGGCATCATGCACTGGAGTGCCTCCATAGAGAGGCTTGTCATAGTGGCCAATTGGCTCTCTTTTTCATGTACCTACCTCCTCAGCCATGTGTTTTCAAAATCTATTTGAGATTTCATAATTCTTTCCCTATCTCTTATCTCAATGAACTCTCTGCCCATCTCTAGTAGCTTCTCTTCCATACGGTCCACATCTTCTACATTATTTGATTTATTAATTTGCATCTAGTGGTGTGTCCTTACTCTCTCCTTCTTAAGCTCAAAGAAAAGAGGGATGGAAATTTTTTGTGGTATTACTCTGCCTCCCTCAATGAATCTATAATAGGAGCTAAGATTGGGTTGTGGGCTAGGTTCCTGTATCTCTTGGGATCCTTCCTTTAATTTCTTTGGAGCTTCTGTCTCCCCCTCTACCTGTGTTTTTGCTTCCTTTCCTTTCCTTTGTCTTTGTTGTCCTTCCTGTTCCTTTTTATGTGTTTCCTGTAGTGCTGACAGGGTTTCCTGTAGGACTGTATGTGTTTCTTGTAAGAGGATTTTCCCTTTCTAAAATGGGGTCAAAGTTTCTTTGCTTTACTTTGTTAAGGCTGACCTGGTGACAAGCCTCCTAACATAGGTGATTGGCAACTTTGGGAAAGCCTGTTTTAATGTGCCCTCTTCACCTTTCATTTATGGGGAGACTAGCTTTTATTATCCTTTCAGTGAGTCTTCAATGATGACAAGAGACTTGGTAGGTGTTTGTGGTCTCCCCTATTTTATCCCAGTGCTCCTCCTTATTTTGAAATATAGGGGATTTTGCCTCTGCCTTTTTCATGTTAACTTTGTGGGTGTGCTTACGGCAGTCGAGGTAACAGCTATCTCCATCTTTGTGGGTTCAAGAGACAACCTTGGAGATTCCTCCCCTTCCTTGGTATGTGTTCCAGGGATTTCCTCATCCTTCTGTGCTTCTTCCCCACTTTTCGTTTCTCCCTATGCTTTATTTGTCTCTGCCTCCTATTCTTCCTCTGGTCCTTCCTCTTCTTCTTCAAGTTCCTCCTATTCTTCTTCAGGTTCTTCCTCATCACTATAGGTTGGGTATCTTTCATACTCAATTCCTTCAATTACAGCCTCTCTGTCCATGTCCCTAAATGTGTACCATAGAATAGGGACTCTTAATTGGCTTAGGAAATCTTCTAGTACGAGCTTGATTAGTCCATGATGTGCCAGTTGTTGATGTTTTCCTTCCTATACCTTTATGCTCATGTCTATTATTGATTGCAACAAGAAGTAGGGAACACTAAATCTTCTGTTAAGGGGTAACTCTTCTCCAAATATCAAGTCATGGAGGAGTCTAAATTGGTAACCATAGACTATATTGAGCCTTCCCTTACAATAAATATACTTGAGAATCTGATAGCTTACTTCATCCCAAGGATAGGGAATGCTCTCCTTTATAATCCCATTCTTATCCTCAATTAGCTTCTCATCTCTCAAGAAAAAGTTCTTATTCGCAAAAGTGTTGCTAGTTGATTTGAAATGGGGCACTAAAGGCTTCATGTTAGCTTACAAGAAATCCTCCCACTCCAAAGCTTAAACAATTTCCAAGATCTATGCTTATGATTGATAATTTGCATAAATAAGCACTTGAAATAAGTGAATGCTTGTGTTTGCCTTTAACTGCTTAATTGCCTTAATTTTATTTGCTTAAACTGATATATAAATACACATAACAGTAAATGCAACAAATAAACAAACACATAAAGACAACAAGTTTAATTAAGATTTCACCCTGATATCTTGGACTACGTCTCCATGAGCTCTAGTCAACTCAACTAGGCTCTTTGGGATTATCGTAAACTTCTTTTACAAGTTCCACACTCAACTCCATTGGTTTACAACTGAACTGGTGGGTTTAGAATACCATCTTATCCCACTCGTTGTCCATACTCTGCAGACAGATCTAGGCTTCTCGGGACTAGATTCCTTCAATCAATGCTCTGGGCTATCTTGAGCTCCTGGCTTGCACCAACTCCCTCATAATTCTTTTAATGTCTATGGAATTCCTTCTTCTGTCTTCAGCACACATCAAACACTAGTAACAGCTTGATCATTTGATCTCTTTGCTATTATGAACTTCATTGCAGCCTCATGGCTTTTAGAAGTTTGTTTTAAGCTCTCTAGCTCTGCCTCCAACCTCTGGTGGCTCTACCTCTATCAAGCCCCCATCCTCTGGTAGCTCTTTGCGAATCCTCGGTTCTACGGCTCTCTGGCTTTGCGACTCTGTTGCGCTCAAGCTCTCTAGCTCTACAACTCTGTTGCGCCCAGCTCTCTAAGGAATCACCCCGTTGCCATCGCTCCAACCTCTGGTGGCTTCTCTGGATTTCTCGAGCTCTCTGGCTCTATGGCCTTGTGGCTCTCGGCTCTGTCAGATTTGTGAAGGGGGAGAGAGTACTATGTGATTCTGTCTCTGCCCCCAGCTGTGAGCTCTCTTGAGAGAGAACGAACTTATCTGTTGCTGCATTTTTGTGAGCCCCCTGTGAGAATCATACTCTCTGGCTTTTGAGGAATCCTCTGACTCTGCGGCTTCCCCAGTCATTCCTCTGTCCCTTCGATCATGAGGAATCATTCCTTCCTGGCTCGTCAGCTCTGCGTGCTTCATAACGCATCCCTGTCACAGAAACGCCCGCTCATAGTGTGGCACAGGTGTGATTGCTATTTCCAAAGGGAAATGAATAAGCGGCATCTTTCCAGAACGAAATCCACGAAATAATGCATTCTAGTTCGTAACGGAAATACACAGGAAAAACCCACGAAAAACACATCATGAGCCTTTAACCCATACTTCAAATAATATGTAGCCGCATTTATAAACCCTCTTGGGTCTGTGCTTTTCATCGCTCATCACAAATCGCATGTCTATGGCCAAACACCAAATACATAGAAATACACTGAAAATCCGAAATTCCAGATTTCAAAATTTATGCAATCACATTCATAAACCTCATGTAAAAGAGGGTTTGTGCCTCAATCACATATCACAATCGCAACAGGCATATGTCAACGACCCTTTATATGATTGTGATCTCGATTACTGATCATTGATATCAGTGCATCGCATATCACAATCGTAACAGCCCAGGGGTCTATACCACTTTCCAATGGACTATGTCGACCGATATATATATATCGTCGATGCCGATCCACCAATCCAATCATCGCAATCGCAAGTCACGCATCACAATCATTAATCGGATCATTGCTTTAATTGCAATCAGCTTTGCCTGGGGTTCCGACATTTGATGAAGGCTTTCCTCCAATGCGATATATTAGAGATCGCAATCGAGGAGTCCTTCCGCTCTTGCTTTATGTCTTCCTTTGGATTTTTCTGATGTGATTTCCTTAGAGGGCCTTAGGTCCATTTTTACAAGGAAATGCCTCCTTTTTTAAAGGACATTGGGCCAACTTCTCTCTGCAATAACTCCATCCAAAGTCCATTCTAGTCCATTCAAATTGTAGTAGATTCAGATTGAAAATATCTACGCAGTGAGACTATTTCCAAGAGAATCCTTTGACTTTCATTTTTTATCATTAAAATTCATCAAGGATCATTTTTTTATCACGCCTCCCCATTGGAAATATTTTGTACCCCAAAAGACTGATATACTGATCTGAATAGTAGATGAGAGTAACAACACCCTCTTCTTTCAGCCTCCATACACTTGCCTTGCATAGTGTCTCTGAACCAAAGACTTTGAACACTTCCTTCCTGGATGTGCTGGTCCTCCAGTTAAGAACTGTCTTCCTCCTTGACTTCATGCAGAACTCCTATTGAGAAGGTTACAAAAGGTAGTTTGAACTTCTATTCCTTGATCATTGATCCAAGGTGGATCAAACAAATGTGAAGATACATCTTCTTCACAAAAATTTACATTTGTACCTGTTACAAAAATGTTCTATTGACATCTTGTCAAGAAAAACCAAATTATAGACAAAACTGGATGGCTTAAACTCTTGCTTCAACAGAAGAAACAGATTTCACATCTTGTGAATTACCTCCATGTCTTTACATCTGCATACAAATGATTGACTATATAACAAGCCAACAAACCTTACATGCATGGTTACAACAAAGTAATTAACCCTTCAAGTTAATCACACATACATGTTCAAATACAAGGAAAACATCAACATCCTTGTGTTCATGCACATCATTCTTATGCATGCATTTCATCCTTCAACTTTCGCTTAAGTACACTGTACTTTCAAAGTTGAAATGAATATAACATTGCAGCAGTGAAGTGAGTCTCCTACTCAACCATTCCATTCACCTTCTTGGTAAAACCCTACAACTTGCATTCCATTAACAAAGAAATGCATTATATCAATAGACATGCAACCTTTAATTTGATAAGAACTCTAACCATTTCTTACCAATCCATTTCAAAGGTGTTTCCTTTGTCTGTACATTAGCATCAACATGTGAATCTTCCTGAAACACATCAGTCATGGAATCTTTCTTTCCATTCATGCCATTCTCTCTTTCCCCTTCTGCAAGTTTCGTGGAAGCGTTGTTGGATTCAAAGTCCAACACTTTTTAGCAATGTGTCCTTGCTTATGGCAATAAGTGCAATGCATGTGCATCTTCTACACAGCATGATTTGCCTTATCCAATGGACCTTTGGCTTCTAGCGTATTTTCCTTCAAAAGTTTCCTATATGCGGCCATTTTCTTCCAACATCTAGAAACATTATGGTTATTCAAACCACAAAAGGAACATGCAATTCTTTTCCCATGCTTATATGGAAATTTATCATGCTCTACATAATCAAAAGGAATATGATTAGAACAAGATTTATACCTTTCTCTTTCACCTTTATTACCTTTGTGAGGAGGTGAATTGAATGAAGAAGTAGCTCCCTTTGGAACACCATCAACCTCTTCAATGGTTTCAGAGTCTCCACAACTCTCTGGTTCAAGTGTATGCTTATGAACACCTTCTTCCTAAAAATGATGTTTCGAGCTATTGCATTCCACAAGAATACAATCTTTACACTTTTGAGGTAGAAGACCTGAAATGAAACTCCTTGGAACTATTTCAATTGTCTTCATAGCGGCTTTGGAACTTTCTCCATAAGATTGTCCATAGCCAAGACCTAAATACTTAGGCCTTTCCTCAACCATTATTGGCTCAACAATACCCTCTTCTTCAAGCTGATACTTGACTAAGGCTTCTTTGGCAACAAGGAGTTGTGTCTCCAACTCATGCATCCTTTCCAAGTTAATATTTGCAATATGAAATTGGCCTTCCACATTCTGCAATTTGTTAGAAAGCAATTGTTTCTCTTCCTTCATGGAATTCAATTGCTCTCAAAGTCCAACACTCATTTCTCTCACCATATCCATCATGATGAACAAGCCTTGCTTCATGTCTTTATCATAGAATCTTGTGATGAAGGAAGAATTTGAGGACTCACTTGTAGAAGTTGTCATTATGAAAATGAACAAAAGAACTTCAAACAAGATTAACAAAGAGCTTATTCAAGAAACTTTTTGCAACAAACATTTTGTACTTCAAGGATTTCTTTGAGGTCCTTTGGGATAAGAAGAATGCCTTCAGCCCTTCTTCCTTCTTATCCTCTCTTGGACTTAGCTATCAATAGCTTTCCCTTCACCTTTGAAAACTCAAACAATAGTCAATTTACAAACAATCAAACACCTTTCAAGTCAACCAAGCATTTTGATCTAATACCACTTGAATCATGATACAACCTGCTTCATGATACAACCTGCTCTCGTATAACTTGGGCTCTGATACCACCTGATCTGAAATGGGGCACTAAAGGCTTCTTGTCAGCTTACAAGAGCCTCTCCCACTCCAAAGCTCAAACAATTTCCAAAATCTATGCTTATGATTGATAATTTTCAGAAATAAGTACTTGAAATAGGTGTATGCTTGTGTTTGCCTTTAACTGCTTAATTGCCTTAAGTTTATTTGCTTAAACTAGTATATAAACACACATAACAGTAAATGCATCAAACAAACAAACACATAAACGCAACAATTTTAATTAGGAGTTCACCCTAATGTCTTGGGCTATGTCTCCATGAGCTCTAGTAAACTCAATTAGGCTCTTTGGGATTATGGTAAACTTCTTTTACAAGTTTCACACTTAACTCCATTGGTTTACAACTGAACCTATGGGTTTAGAATACCATCTTATCCCATTGGTTGTCCATACTCTGCAGATAGATCTAGGCTTCTCTGGACTAGATTCCTTCAATCAGTGCTCTGAGCTATCCTGAGCTCCTGGCTTGCACCAACTCCCTCAGAATTCTTTTATTATCTCTGGAATTCCTTATTCTGTCTTCAGCACACATCAGACACCAGCAACAGCTTGATCATTTGCTCTTTTTGCTGTTCTGAACTTCATTACAGCCTCATGGCTTTTAGAAGTATGTTTTGAGCTCTTTGGCTATGCCTCCAACCTCTGGTGGCTCTGCCTCTATCAAGCCCCCAACCTCTGGTGGTTCTCTGTGAATCCTAGGCTCTATGGCTCTCTGGCTTTGCAATTTTGTTGCGCTCAAGCTCTCTGGCTCTGCAGCTCTACTGCGCCCAACTCTCTAAGGAATCACCTTGTTGCCATCGCCCCAACCTCTAGTGGCTTCTCTAGCTTTCTCGAGCTCTCTAGCTCTACGGCCATGTGGCTCTTGGCTTTGTTAGCTTTGTGAATGGGGAGAGATTACTATGTAATTTTGTCTCTGCCCCTAGCTGTGAGCTTCCTTAAGAGAGAACTAACTTCTTTGCTGCTACATTTTTGTGAGCCCCCTATGAGAGTCATACTCTCTAGCTTTTGAGGAATCCTCCGACTCTGCGGTTTCCCCAACTGTTCCTCTGTCCCTTTGATCTTGAGGAATCATTCCTTCCCGGCTCTTCAGCTCTACGTGCTTCATAATGCATCCCTCTCATAGAAATGCCCACTCATAGCATGGTACAAGTGTGATAGCTATTTCCAAATGGAAATGAACCGGCAGCCACTTTCCAAAACGAAATCCACGAAATAATGCATTCTGGTTCATAAAGGAAATACACAGGAAAAACTCACGATAAAACACATCATGAGCCTTTAACCTCGACTTCAAATAATATGTAGCCGCATTTATAAACCCTCTCGAGTCCGTGTTCTTCATCGCTCATCGCAAATCGCATTACCTATGGCCAAACACCAAATACACAGAAATACACTGAAAATCTGAAAATCTAGATTTCAAAATTTATGCAATCGCATTCATAAACCTCATTGGGTACGTGCCTCATTCACATATCGCAATTGCAACAAGCATATGTCAACGACCCTTTATATGGTTGTGATCCCGATCGCCAATATCAGCACATCGCATATCGCAATCGCAACGGCCCGGGGGTCTATACCACTTTCCAATGCACTGTGCCAACCGATATATATATCACCGATGTCAATCCGCCGATCTAGTCATCGCAATCGCAAGTCACCCATCGCAATCACTGATCGGCTTATCGCTTTAATCGCAATCGGCTCTGCCTGGGGTTCCGACATTTGATGAAGGCTTTCCTCCGATGCAATATATCGGAGATTGTAATCGGGGAGTCCTTCCACCCTTGCTTTAAGTCCTCCTTTGGATTTTTCCGATGTGATTTCCTTAGAGGGCCTTAAGTCCATTTTTACAAGGAAATGCCTCCTTTTTTAAAGGACATTGGGCCAACTTCTTTTTGCAATAACTCCTTCATCCAGAGTCCATTCTAGTCCATTCAAATTGCAGTAGATTCGGATTGAAAATATCTACACAAAGAGACTATTTCCAAGAGCATCCTTTGAATTTAATTTTTGATCATTAAAAGTCATCAAGGATCATTTTCTGATCACTAGCTTTATCCTCCTTTCTCCATTGTAAACCTAGAGGAAGTGTAGTGGTTCTGTTAATGCTTTCAGGGGTAATTATTATTGACAATCCTCTCACCACAGAAGTGGCACTGACCCTAGCCTGAGGTGTGAGTGACATAGAAAATTCCCAAGCTACATCATCATCATATCCTCTAAGCAGCTTGAAGAATCCCAACCATTGATGTTGTTAGAGTCGGTCTTGTCAGTCCTCCGTCAGAGATAAAAACTCTTTCTGCATTTCATTTTTAGGAGTCCCACTCCATTCACTCAGCTGCATTCTACTAGGGGCATGCCATAATTTGACGGAAAAGGTATTGTTAGTCATTTCCCCTCATGTCCTGCACCTGCTGGCTTAGGTCTTCTCATCAATGTTCACTAAATTCCATGACAGTCAATGTTCGATCTTTTAATGGACAAGAGTCATTTTCAGTCATTAGGTCTAGGGATTAGTCAATTTGGTCTTCAACCATGTCTAATAAAGCCATGCAGGCCAGAGGGAGGCCCTTACAAAGTTGTGATTCAAAGATTCTCATCGTCATGTTGACAGATTACGACTATTCTCAAAACTCTGTTTTGAAGAAAAGTCAAACAGTGCGTCATTTGTGATAATTTTAAAAAAAGTATCCAGTTGATCTCTTCAGGCACAGTCATGGTTTTCGTGGCCAAATGCCCTGTCATACAACCCCTGCAAAAAAGTGTCGAAAATTTCATCATTCTAGCTAAAAATTCAAAGGGAAAAGTGAAATTCAGTGTTGAATTAAATCAGGAAAAAGTGCCAAAACAAGACATTAGCAAAGTGGGTTTTGAGGAAGAAAAAATTTAACCCATGACTTCAAAGTCTCTATATAAGAATTTCCACAAGGAAACAAGGTCATTGTGCAAATCAAGGTTATAGAGAAGCATTGCAAAGTTTGTGAGAGAGCTAGCACGCGTTTGGGTGAGTTTGGAGTCGTTTTCAAGGGCGCGGCGCACAGACAGACGAGCGCGGCGCAAAGAGCACTACCCCACAGTGTAAAGTTAACACGGGCACGGCACACACACAGAGCGCGGCGCACTAGGTTTGTTGTGCGACGCACACCCACAAAGGCCCGAAATTGTTCCAAATTTGCCACAAATCGTTTGGAAACCCTTCAAATTGACAGGTAGGATCTACATCTTACTTGTTCATCAAATTTTGTGAATGTGATAATGGTGTATGGCCGTTTATAATTGCAATAAACAATGCCCAAACTCTACCACTTGAAATCATCAAAGCCATTGCCCTAGGGTTGCAAAATTGTGGTGTGGATGCCAAGGTTCATCCCCCTTCTCATTTTTCCCCCTCTTTCCATTGTTCCCCTTCCCCCCTATCCCATTTTTCCCTATTTTCCCTACCCTAAAACATTACTAAACCCCTATTCCCTATCCCCTCCTCTTATTTGTCAATGTAAAACTACAAAACCCTACCTTATAAAATCCCCAAACCTTCCTACATGTCCCTAAACAAAATTTCCCCCCCATAACCCCTATTCCCGTCATATTATTCCCCTTCCTAACACTCCCTTTTTTGCATTGTTCCCCTTGGTGGCATATATCACAACAACACCTAGTTTCCTACCATCATCCAAGGGCAGTCCAAGCACAGTACACATACAACAGTCATGGCATCTAAGCATTCATCAGACTATGAGATGGAAACACAAATTGATTCATCCTCGGAAGAACAGGCTCCTCGGAGACATCACAAAAGTGGCAAACATGTTAGGGATGAGCCAACCACCCTCACAGAATTACAGGCCTGCCCTCTTGCTATGTCATGTTTCTAGCATCTATCATGTTTTGAGTCTTTTCAAAGGGTGGCTAATGTTCGATTTCATCATGAGTTGGCCCGTCTTTTTGTGCTTCACTTACGTGGAGGTCACTCTATCTTGGTCAGGGTCACCTTCACACCGACACCTGAAACTGTCTCATTAGCAACCGGCATACCGAATGTTGGAGAACAGTGGCACAAGAAACAGAAGGTGGATTGGCAGCATTATGAGCCTTACATTAAGGCCAGTTTCTTGAGGCAACTCCAAAGAGTCTTTCCATTCAGATATTTGAAAGATGAATATGCTCCACTCATGAAATTGATCATGAAATACTTCAGCTGTGAGGGGAGGTTCTCTATTTTATATGCCTATCACATCAGGTTACTCATGCACTTTACCAGGGTACGGATGATGAACATCCCATATTTCATTTGTAGGAACATAGAGAGGATGAACACCTTCATGCAGCACAAGACCCCTCAGTGGCAACTTAACAATGTTTATCACTTCACTCTTATTAAGATTTTGGTGGATCATCAGCTGGGATTACAGGGAATTACTTGGGATGACTTCATCTCCCATGACCTCTTCAGCACTTCACAGGTATTATCAGAGGTTGAGCATGATATAGGTGGTCCTTCTCATCCGTATGAGCACCATGAGACCACTACTATGCCAGTATTCATCACATATCAGAGAGGCAGTAGGCATTTGTTTGCAGCAGCAAAGCGAGTGTTATCTCCACCCGGGGTGGAAGGGGCCTCACTTCTGACATTGGAAACACAGGTACAGGACAAGGGCAAGAGGCCCATGCATGACGAGGGGCCATCAGGGGAACAAGAGGCCGACTTCATCCTCATTGATGATGATGATGCAGATGAGGAGAGTGCCAAACTTAGGAGGACCATCCAGAAGCAGAAAACGGAGATCTAAGACTTGTCACTCAATTTGGAGAGGGATAAGTGGATTATCAGGTATTTGGAGCAGAGGAACAAACAGCTTGAAGACCAGCATGAGATCATGGAGCTGCAAAACATCCATGAGAATCACCAAGCTGCCCAACATAGGAGGATTGAGCTCACTCCATTGGAGCAAGAAATTAACAATGACCGAGAGTCTTGGCTTGAGCATATCAACATCCACCTTGAGAGATTGTTGGAGAAGGCCGAAAAGGAAAAACCATATTGAGGTGGATGGTTTATCACTACAGGGCACGAAACATGAGTTCAAAGGCTCGGATAAGGAGTTTGAAGGCAAAATTGAGCAAAGCGACAGAAAGGCAAAAGAGGCAAAAGGAGCAAGATCATATTTGAATCTTGGTTGAAGCCTCTGTGGCCCAGCATAACACCTCATAGAGAACCTCCAACCCAAATTTCAAAAAATTTGGGGCAATTTTGGTCACATGACAATTTTTTGGGCACAACACAAGGTTTTTCTCCCTGTGCGTCGCGCCACTAGCGGGCACTTAGGATTGGGAGCTCCAAATCACAAATGGTTTGCATTTTTGGATTTAGCGTGAAAAATCATGACTTCTGGTGCGTGGACAAGAAGTTTGGGCAAGTTTTGAGTCCCTAGGAGGTCAAAAACACTCAAAAAATGACCTCTTTGCCCCTATTTTGACACACAAGAAGCAATCTTGGGAGAATGAATTTTTGGAGGGCAAAATGAGCAAAAAATTCAGAAATTCCACTTGGGTTGGAAAGTAGATAGGTAGGTCTTTCCAACAAGCACACTTGGGCATAATTTGGACTACAGCAGGTACCTCAAAATTGCCTCCAAAGTGGCGCGGCGCATATAGACCAAAAGGCCAAAATCACTTCCACTTCGCGACATTTCGATTCGTGACTTTCTCAAAGTGGGCCCGCTCATTTACACTACACTTTTTTTAGCACCTAAGGCAAAGTTTAAAGTATTTCCACTAAAGGTTGGCTTCTATCCAAGTGGCAAATGAAGGCGAGCAGTCACCCAAGCCATTTGTCATTTTTGTAGCACTGCACCTGTAACTAATGGTTGGCTTTCCACTTCCACTTTGTAATGATTTGAAAAACTCCCCAACTCTTGGTCGTTCTATTTCCCAATGGAATAGTCTATTTATTGTATGCAAAACTATTTGCAAAGGGTTAGTTGTAATTTCTGGGAGATTGTGGGAGAGAAACTCAGCTCTTCATTATATATTTTGACAGAGGATTAATGAAAGGCAGCGGCTCTGGTTCATGAGATTCATGTGTTGTGAGTGTAGCAAATGTGTTCTCTTTATGTTTCATATGTATTTCATTATGTTTCACAGTTCATTCATATTCATTTCCGGTGAAATTTTCTAAGTAAGATAAGGTAGAATTCATGTTTATTGCTCTGCCTATGGGAAATTTTCATTATGTGTTCTTCTTCTGTTGAAAAGGATTCATGTGCTTATGCCCTTTTCACCCTCCTAAACAATCTTTCCATTCCGCATTATTTCAAATTTAATTGCTAGGATTTCCGCTTGTCTTGCCTCACGAAGTAATCTGTGCCTTTGTGTTAAATTCTCTGCTCATTGTTGTTCGTTGGTCCCATACATCCCAAAAACTCAGTCATTTATAAAAAATTGCTTCTTGTATCCATATTTATTTACTAGCCTAAAATCAATATTTCAATGTAAGTCATCTCAGACCATTTCATTTACTTATTCACTGAGTGTGACTCGGAGAGAGCCCTCTCCTGTTCTGGTAGGGATAGCTACTAGACTGAGCGTGGTTTGTGGTTACCCTGAATTTTCCCTTCCTTCAGCCTAAGGCAGATTTAGGTGCTAACAGATGCCTTCTAAATACCTCCACTACAAGGGGGATGGATATGTATTATAGATGGCCCTATGGGCTCCCTTCTGTTGAAACCTCCTGCCATTTTCTCTCTCTGTCAAGCTGACTGTAGGTAGTTTGGTGGCTTTAGATTTAGAGTTTTCCAAGATGACTGAGGGTTTAGATTTTAGGAGGGTGATGACTACAATTCTTCCTTTAACCACATACAATTTCTCCACACAATTCTATCTATCCCTATGCACACTGTAATTACTAGGAAACAAATGAAAATTTCTTTCCCTTTTCTCTTTTCTAGCTATCAAGTCCAAACATAGAGGATATGGGCCACCTACCTTTCACTGTAATGCCCTGGTTGAGGTGAATTCCTTAATAGATGAGCCCTAGGCACCCCCTTGTAGAGTTTTTTGACAATTCCCACTATTTCTTGTAGTTGTTCACTGTAGGATGGCCGAGATTAGCTTTCTTATTTGATGGCTCCTTCAGGTGGTCCCAGATCTCTAAATCTCAAAATGAATGATGTGTGCATTAAAGTTAGGGATTTTTTCTATTTGTGGTCGATTCCTTGGAGCAGTGTGCTGGATGGCAAGGTACATGATTTCTCCTTTTGGACTGTTGGCCCACCATTATTTATCATGCAACCCTTTCTCGTAATCATCACCCACTCCTGTATAACTTAACTCGACCACCTTTATGACTTATTTGCTTTGATGTGACCTTGCCACGTGGCCTATTGACTAGAACTTCACTTTTTGTTTTCGGGCTGAGGGTGGCCAAGTTAACTGGCCACCTTCAGCTTATAAGACCAACTTTTTCATATTCTTACACTTTTATCATAATTTTACATAGGAAAGAGTGTGGATGAGGTGTCATACCCGTGGCTTCCTTCGTTTGGTCGATGCATGCTATAGGGTGGCTTTGTTGCGCTTCTTCTTGTTTGGGTACATGTCCTCCTTTGCTCTTGTTTTGTTGATTTCACCCAGCTTATATGTTTATCTTCTTTGTTGTGTTGTGTGGGTGTTGGCCTCTTCTACTGCTGAGCTTTGGATAGGTGCCATAGTGGCTGCAGGGGTGTTGATACTCTTTCTTTGCATGGATGCTGAAGGAGGAGCATGGAGACTGTTGCTGTCATAATACAGGATGCTACAGTGTTTCCTATAGCGGCCTCTTTCTTAAAAAAAAAGTAAGGAGGAATAGGTGTAGAAATAGGAGTGGAAGGGGTGGAAATGGGGAAGATGGAGTGGTAGGTGAGGTAGGACATTGATGTTATGGCCCTTGGACTTTTCTTTGTTTTCGTTTTTTTTCTCTTTCTTGTTTTTTGAGTTGTTTCTTTGATGGACACAGAGCGTGGCATGGTCATGAATTATTGTTGGGTGAGATGTGGTGAGGTCAATGGCCTTCTCTTTCAACCCAGAATAGGCCTGCATCAATATTTCTCAACCTGGATTCCATTCCTGTAGAGTTTCAAGACATCCTATAGTACTACAGGAAATCCTGTAGAAGTTAGAAAATTGTCTGCAAATTGTTTTTTTGATGTTTGGAAATGAGAATGGATGTTGGATACATGGTGGGCATGGAAGATATGAAATAAATGAAGGAAGAATGGGGTGTTTCTTGGCTTGCTACCCTCTGAACTGGGTGTCCTTTGTTTCCTTCAAAACCTGCAAAAATCATTGACTTTTATTAGTAGGCAAGTTTGAGATCCCTGGCATAACATTTTGTGTTTTTTCCTTCTCTATATATATATATATATATATATATAATATATATATATATATATATAGATATATATATACACTTTATTATTTTATTTTATTTTTGAAAGACACATAGGTCACCTCAAAGGAGGTTTTCAACTTGTTTACCTGCCCTAGCCACCTCAAGGGAGGTTCTCACCTAGGGATATTTTATTTTTTCTTTTTTCTCACTCTTGGGTTGCCTCAAGGAGGTTTTTAACCCAAAAGTTGGCCTTAGGTTCCTCATGGAGGTTTTCACCTAGGTCTCTTATTTTTTTTCTCTCTCTTATTTTTTTTTCAAAAATAAAACAGTCTTCAAGAATTCGGTGAGGTGGAAGCCAAGACACCTCCAATCACCATCATTGCCTTACTGATACTACTGATAAACTCTTACTTTTACAGACGTATTTTGTAGGCTTTTAATCTATACCCATTGACAAGCAAGGGGATACCTTCTTCATCAATGGTTCTTATCTAAATAACCCCATTGTCATGGCACTTTTTTTTATCAAATATGAACCTAGCCATATGGTTATCAATTTGCCTTTGAAATCTTTGAACCTGGATTCATATAGCATAACCCAATCACGCTCTTGAAAAACCTTGTATTTGATATTTTTTTCATGCCAAAACTTTCTTTGTACTTGAGTCACCTCTGTGTGTAGGAGGGCCTGCATCCTTAATTTATATAACCCATTGAGCTGGAGCAACGTCTCTTGTTGTGCCCTTGTAACATCCAAATCTAATTGTGCTTTCATTCTCAAAGTGTTGTACTCAACCTAATGGAGAGCAAATCCTTCTTCCCATAGACCAAATCATAAGGGGTGAAGCTAGTGGTTGTCTTCCAAGTTGTATTATAGGCTCAAGTGGCCTCCACTAGTCTGTCGATCCAATCATTCCTGTTGTTGTTCACCACCTTTGTGAGAACACTTTCCAATGTTTTGTTGGTAACCTCTACTTGTCTATTGGCCCGAGGGTGGTAAGGAGTTGACTTCATGTGCTTGATTTTATGCTGGCTCAACAGATTCTCAATCAGGTGTGAGGTGAATTGAATGCCCCAATCAGTGAGTAGCTCTCTAGGGTACCCAAAGTTGTAAAACACATTCTCCCTCAAGAACTCAACCACTTTCTCTTCTGTGGCTACCTTGACGACCTTGGTTTTAGCCCAGTTTGTCAAGTAACCAATGCACACAATTATGTACTTTTTCTATCCTGATGGTGGATCAATGGGCCCAATGAAATTCATGCCCCACTTGTCAAATGTCTCAAAAGTCACTTGAGGTGGCAAAGGCATTTCATTCCTGGGAGTAGGTTTCCCCATTCTTTGGCACCAATCACTTTGGCTTGTATATCTTATTTCATCTTGGTGGAGAGTTGGCCAATAGTAGCCAGCTTGTAGTACCTTGAAGGTTGTCCTCTTGGCTACAAAGTGACCTCCACAAAGTCCATCATGACAGGCCAGAAGGATGTCAAAAACTTCTGCCTCCCTGACACATCTACTCAGAATTTGATTTAGGCCTAGCTTGAAAAGATTTCCCCCAATCCAAGTGAATGGTGCGCTTTTCCTTATAGTTATGTTATTTTCCTTAGAGGAAAGATTTGGAGGGAACTGTGTAGCCACTAAGTAGTTGGCTATGTCAGCAAACTACAAAGAGAGAAGTGAAATAGTGAATAAATGCTCATTCAGTAACTGATCATCAACCATTCCTTCCTCACTTGCAGGCAAAGTTTGTTTGGACAAAAAAATTGCAACTACATTTTCTCTACCAGGCTTATCAATGATAGTTAGATCAAATTGTTGTAACAAAAGCAACCATCTAATTATTCGGGCATTCACATTAGGATTGTTCATCAAATATTTAATAGCAACATAGTCAGTATGTACAAGGTCTGGTAACCAATGATGTAATATCTAAATTTATTCAAGGAATGGACAACAGCCCGGAGCTCTTTTTCAGTCGCAATATAGTTCAATTCAGCCTCGGACAAAATTTTGTTGATGAAGTAAATGATATAAGGTAACTTGTCATATATATGGCCTAGAGCTGCTCCTATAACTTTGTGAGAGGCATCAACATGGATGTGGAAAGGAAGAGCCTGATTTAGGCCTTAGAGTATAGGTACAATAGTCAACTTGTCCTTTAGGGTTTCTATCGCCTCTTGGCAACTTTCTGACCATAAAAATTCGGAGTCCTTGGCCAATAGTCTAAACAAAGGTGAGGCTACTTTGTTGAAGTCCTTTATGAATCTCCTATAGTATCCAGCTAAACCCAAGAAACTTCTGACATCCCTCTGCTTTTGAGGAGTAGGGACCCTCTTTATGATATCAATTTTATTTGGGTCCACTTGAAGTCTTTCATGGGATATTTAGTGACCTCGAACAGTCCCTACAATCATAAAAAACTCACACTTCTCAATACTAAGGGATAATTTGATTTCAATGCATTTGTTTAATATTTTTCCTAAGTTAGAGAGAGCCTCTAGGAAATCACACCCACAGGAGGTTAAATCATCCATATAAATTTCCATAGAGTCATGGACTAGATATGTAAAGATTCTCAGGACTGCCCTCTGAAAAGTGGCAGGGTCATTAAATAATTCAAAAGGAATGAACCTATATGCAAAGGCACCCTAAGGATAAGTGAAGGTGGTTTTATCTTGGTCCTCTGGGCTGATCTAGATCTGATTGTAACCACTAAATCCATCCGGGAAAGAGAATAATTTATTTCCTGCCAGACCATCTAATACTTGGTCAATGAAAGGTAGAGGGAAATGGTCCTTTTTTGTGGCTTTGTTTAGCTCTCTATAATCCACATAGATCCTCTACTTCCCATTTTTCTTTGGAACCAGAGCCAGAGGAGACACCCACTTACTATCTGAGATGGGGTAAATGAACCCTGCATCCAACAACTTCTGCAGTTCTTCTTTGACTATATCCTTGAGGGTTGAGTTCATTCTCCTCTGAGGTTGGTGCACCGACTTGCAACCTTCCTTGGTGTAAATGTGGTGATTACACACCGAAGGGTGCACTCCCTTCACTTCCTTATAACTCCAAGCAAAGGCATTCATATGCTTTATTAGCATGTCACATAAATCCTCTTCCTGATGTGCAGAGAGAGGGGTTGATTTTCAATGTTATTTCTGGACCAAATTCTATCACCTTGAGCTGAGTAGGACTTGAGTTAGCTAAGCACAAATCATTCCAAGGGTTATCTTTAGCTTTCTTCACTAACTCCTTAAGAGACATGGTATTGGGGTCTTGATTCTGGAGGATTTGCTCAATCAGGTAGTCTTCATCAGGTTGCCCCCTCCTATAGTAGAATCTAGGGTACAAATTGGGGAAGAGTAGACTTCATCTTCCTCCTCCTCTTATAACCATAAAGGTAATTCATGCTCTAGATATGGTTGAGTAGGAGGGTACAAGACCAATTATTTGGAGAAAATCCCATTTTTAATGGTCATATTCCCGACCCTGCAACTTATGTAAGCATCAACAGTGGCTAACCATGGCCTTCTAAGGATAAGAGGATAACCATTGAACTTGGTCTTAGGTCGGAGAACTAATAATTCAGCAAGTTATTCCCAGGAATCAATAGAGACCATCACATCCTCAACAACTCCCTCAGGAGCTATTGTGGACCTGTCTGCAAGCTGCAAGACTATTGTGGTCTTCCTTAATGATCCACGGAGATTCAGTTTAAACATAGTCTCCTTAGTCATCACATTTATGGTAGCCCCAAGATCAATCAAGGTATAGGGGACAATGATACCATCAATGTGCACATCTACCACAGAACTTCCAGGATCTAGATACTTTAGGCAAATCACCCATCCTAACATTAAGTCGGACAGTTGTCCAATGACATTAATGGTAGGGGTGTATTTATCTTGCCTCATAGGATGTTTGAAGAATTTCTCCTTGATTAACTTGTTGTATATGGGGACATCCTTGATAGCTTGGAGGAGTGGCATTTTAACACACAAGTTTTTCAATTCACCCAAAAATTCAGTCTCTTCTGGGGGGTGTGCTGAATAGGATGGATTAATCTCTTAGCCAAAGGAGGCGGATTGGCTTAAGGAACACTCTCCTCCTTTTCCTCTTCAAGCTCCTTAGGCGGAGGTGGAGGTTGATTATCTGGAAACACTCTTCTAGACCTGGTGTTGATTTCTTGAATTTCCACAGCATAGGAAGGGTAAGATGTTTCCCCACTATAGACCTGTTGTGCGTGTTTGTTGATTGGGTTAAGATTTGGTTGAGTAGGCATCTGAGGTTTCTTAGGTGGAGCAGGGTGATGAGCTTGGCCTGATGTGCACTTTCTACAACAACTCTTTAATTTTCCTCCTAATCTCATCGTTCTATAGAATTGAGCATCGATAAATCTATCCATTAGTTAGCGGCACGCTTGGGGTCAAATCGATGGAGTGCTTGACCTGAAAGTGAATAGGTAACCTTGTAGGTGAGGAGAAAATGTCCCTATACTCCTCCATGGCTTGGTCCATCTGTTGTTTCTTTGCAGAGGAGCCCTATCTAGAAGTCGTGGCGAAAACCTTCTTCTTGCCCTAAGGGCGAATCATAAGGAAAACAAATTTCTTGGTCTGGGAAATGATCTTACTACATTGCTTTGTTGTAATCATAGAGGTGAAGGTAAGCGAAGCTACCTTTGGTATCCTGTACAACTTATTGCCTAAAGTAATAATCATAGAGCAAGGTTTAGACTCATATACAACATGTCGTTTCCACAAGTATGGTTTTCCTAATAATACATCACCAACTTCAAGAGGAGCAACATCACACAGTACATGATCCGTGAAGGGCTTGATGTTGTAGGGAAGCAGACACCGTTGATTGACGTATAGATCTTGTCCTTTGTGAAGCCACTCGATGATCTACGATTATGAATGTACTGTCATCGATAGGCCCAGCCGCTTCATGACTTCTATTGAAATGAAGTACTTTTGGCTCTCGTTGTGGACAATGAATTGCAGTGGAGAACCTTTGAACCACATCTGTGAGTGGAAGAGGTGTTCCCCCTCCTCTATATCTTCAGGTTCATTTTTCTAGATTTTAGTGGTGGCCACGGTTGCACTAGGCTCGACATCAATGATCTCCTTCCCTTTGTCATTCCCCTTGTCGAGTTCTGACCTAGAGTTGAAACATGTGTCTAATTCAAAAGCCTTTATCTCAACCACCAGTGACTTCTGAGCCCGACACTCACTTGAGTTGTGAATGGAGCTCTTATGGAACTCACACCATTTTCCTGTGTCCTTCTTTGTCTTCGAAGTGTTGTTCTTTGCTTTCGGTTTTGACGGGTTGTCCTAGGTCGCCCCGCATTGGCTTTGGCCTTTACTCTTGGGTTTGGGGGCACCTTTTCCTTGCTTCGGATTAACAAATCCAAAGTCTCGCTTCATTTGTTTAAACTTATGCTTAATATTGATAGTGTATCGATATGTCGTGTCGAGTGAGGATATGTCTAGGAACTCCATCTCATCCTGGGTGTACTTGTGCAGGCAGCAACGATACTTTAGTACCAATTGCCGCTCAGAATCCTTAATACTCAATTTTCTGCGGAGGGTATGGAAAACATTTGTGAACTCCAGCACATCTTGGTCCCTTCCTTGTCGTAGCATGGTCCACTTTATGTATTTATCTTCATAACTCCCAACACGGTAATATTGTTTCTTGATGACGTCTCGTAAATAATCCCAAGTGGGTGCGGCTGAAAACAGTGAGGATTCCCTCTCGTCCTTTTGTTCACAATAGGTTTCCCACTGGTCCTTGATGTGTGGGGCAGCTTTGAGAAGTGCAAAAGTATTTTTTTCCCAATTGGAAAAGTCATGAACTAAAAAATATCCTTCCAACAGATTCAACCATTTATCTACGACGTTTGCATCTATCTAGCCCTCAAATATGGGAATGCCAAAGTTAAGTTGTTGATGAACCTTGATATTACAACAAGAATGTTGCAACTCCCAAGGCTACCAACTTTAATTATCAACCCGGGGTTCGTACAAACTTAAGAGGTATCAACACTATATGTGCAGTATATAATGTGTCATTCTTTTGTTGTCATGATGTAATGGAGTGAATGTAATAAAATCAGAGCCTAAACTAATTGTAGAAAATGAAATGCTCGAAATTGAAACCTTAACCTATTGCAAAAAAGAAAGTACAAGGAAAGAAACCTATTCTAATTGCATAAAGTAAAGATCATAAAATAAATATCAACTATTATATTTCAAAGAGTTTAGATCCATTAAAAAAGTTTATTGGATTTGGCAATCAAGAAAATCATCATTGTATTATCCAATCCATAAATTTGTCCATTAACCCAAATCGTTGAAATGTTTTTTATGTGTAAAGATGAGAGTCCTCAGTGGTTTTTAGTCTAGCCTAACCATTTATTTAGAGCCTAGGGGTCTTGATTCAACCCTAAGGGACAATAACCAAGCTTCTTGAACGAATCTGGGCAAGTATATACATGTTGGAAGGCTACTACAGGAGATCCTGTAGTTACTAATAATGTAAACTTTGAAACGAGAACTATAAACTCAAAACAGAAACTCTAGTAAAAAAAACGACCAAAAAACATAAAAAACAATGCTAGTTATTAACAATGTAAACTTTGAAACGAGAACTATAAACTCAAAACAGAAACTCTAGTAAAAAAAACCACCAAAAAACATGAAAAACAATGCTAAAAACGAAAAGTGTTGTCACTGGAATAACACCTTCTTTTTTTTCTAGGGTAAATTTTCAACATGTTTTAAAAATGACATCGAAAACCAATTTTTTTGAAAAAAACACCCTCAAAATGAAAAGTGTTGATGCTGGAATAACCTTCTTTTTTTTTGCTACGATAAATTTTCAACATTTTAAAATAATGGCGTAAAGATTTTATCATGATTCCGGAAAAAACATTAAAATTTCAAAAGAATAATGAAAACATAAAATTAAAAATTAAAACAATGAAAACAACAACAACAACAAAACACAAAACTTATATATATATATATATATATATATATATAAATATAATATATAAAAACATAAAAAGTTAAACAAAAAAAAAAAAACAAATTAACCTACAAAATATAAGAATTAAAAAACCAAAAAAATATATATTAAAAATATAAAGAAATAGATAATAAGAAAAATATTAAAAGAAAAAGAAATTATCTCATAACAAAAACAAAAAAAACATCAACAAAAAGCTATAAAAAAATAAAAACAAACAAAGTTAAAATATAGGTATATATAGAAAATTAACCAAAAAAAAATAATTAAAAATATACTAAAATTAGATTGAAAACATTAAAAAAAAAACCTAAAAACACAAAGATAATCTAAAAAAACAAAAAACAATTAAAATTTAAAATATATATATATTTTTTTTATTAAAAAAAAAAGTGCGCATTTTTCCATTAAAAAAATAAAGAATTTAGTTTTTCTTTTTAAATATATATTTAATTCATTGTATTTTTATTTAACCAAAAAACATATAATTTCTTTTTAAATATATATTTTTAATTAAAAAAAAATTATATGCCATTTTTTATTTTTATTTTTATTTTCAAATAAATGTTTAAATTATTTTTTATAATATATAAATTTAAAACAAAACAAAGAAGAAGAATGGTGCCAATTGAAAGATTAAGGTTGGTGCTCACTACTTCTCTCTTATCTATCTTCCATAAAGGAAAACACAAGTTACTTTGAATTGTTTGTTTCTAAGATAGCTACCCGTCTTGGTGGGACTAGAAAATCTAAATAGACACTAGTTTTCCCCGAAACAAAATGGAGACTCCACTAGGGAGCGAATAGTTTGTTTGTTTGTTACTGTTGTTTTCTTTATAAACTACAGACGGAGCCTGAAGTTAAGCCAGCTAGCCTTTAAACTGCTTTTGCTATGCAACTGCAAAGTAGATCAACGCTGCTTCAGTATATCTCCGGGTTGGTTTATGAATTGAACATCTAACTTGCAAACATCCTAAGTGCCCTGGTGGTAGCTCAATAACCTCATAAGATCATACCCCTATACTTTGTGTTTATTGTCCATCATAAGCTCGGCCTAAATCACTGAACTTAGCTGCAAATTGTGAGTGAAAACCAAGCTCAATCTCGTCCCTGGTCCATCGCACTATCTCTCATTGGCAATCTGGATGCATCGCACCTCCCGTGTGCTGCGGGTGAGATGCATCCCTGTTTCCCTTAAGGACAGGTGCGATGATTGAATGAGACTGTTTCCATCTCTGGAATTTTTTTTCTTCATTGTTTTCAGCTCTATTCAGTAGTTTTGCTGCCTATGATCAGTATATCATTGTTGAAGCCTTCTTCCTTTACATTATTCAACCTCCATTGATAAGGAATTGTAAATGTTTTCTTTATGTATTTTTCATCATTCACAGTCCTTCTTTGCAAAAAGTAGCTTAATCAAGCTGTCGTCTTTTGATTCCAAAGTGTCGTAACTATTGTTTTGAGTCAAGAAAAAGAGTGTCGTAAAGTCTTCCTCTTTTAGATAGTCGATTGTAATTTTGCCATTGTATTTGATTTGAATAGTCAATTTTTGAACTGTCGAAAGCAATTTTCCATTTGAAATTGAAAGTGTTGTCTTAGTCTTCCTTTCGTTTTGAAAAGAAATTGTTAAAGTGTCACTTTGAAGAAAATAATTCCGATTTGTACTTAGTTTCATTTTTGGCATTCACACATTAACAAAGTAGAAAAAACAAATACATGCATGTGCATTTGCATTTAGACTACGTGCGGAAAATGATTTAGGAAAAGTGCATTTAGTGTGTGTTCTCTGCTCTCTGTTGAAAGAATCGTACTCTTCTTTCCTTAGTAGCTAGGATTTTCATTGCTAAAAGAAAACAAATGACTATTTATCATTTTAGATTGCATATTTAGGAATTTTACATCTACATCACATGGTGAACTTCGAAAGGCAAACTTCTTAAGAAAGATCAACTTTAAAATAAACCTCAATGAACATAAAAACGCTTTGGAACCTAACACACAACATCTAGAAGTCTAGGCTAGAGATGTATTGTGGCATCGTAAAACCTGGTAACTATCGTTTTCATCGAAGGTTAGGTGATTCTTCGTCTTTGATACGACAAGTGCTAGTACGGACTTGTGCTCCCCGTATCGTCAAGTATATATTGGGAGACCACAATAGGCTTATATCCTTTATCCTTAGGAAGTCGTGTCTGTCGCCCTATCGATCACAATGCACTGAACACAGCATTCAGGAAGATTGATTGTTGTTCGTAAAGTCCTTGGTAATTTCTCTTTAATTTACCACCAAGGTGTATATTGCAGTTTTGCGGTTGGTTTGGTAATCCCTCTATCTAGACTTCCAGAGTAGTCACTTTCGTTCCTTTTCGACTCCCTAAAAGAAAAGGTACATCTAAGCACTTGTCACTTCAAGCTCATTAAAAATCAAAGGTGACTAGAGTCATCTTTATCTTTTTCTCGACTCTTAAAAATTGAAAAAGCAACTTGTGTCAAAGCGTCATAAAATTCATTTAATTTGGAATAACATCCCTGTTCCTTCGTTGATCTTAGGTTGAGGTAATGGAGTCCACCAATCAAGGGTTTCCCCTTGGGGGGAATCCTAGTCCTTTCTCCTCTTGGGGAGATATTGGTGCTCCTTATATGGCTACATTGTCCCTTCCAGGACTCACAATTGACTTGCCAGTATGGCTATTCTCGATCTCTGTCATTCAAAACACCGTAATTCCTCAGCAATCAAATCAGCAACCAGATGATACTGGAGTTTCTCCCCCACCTTCTAATTCGTTTGTTTCTCCCTCTCTTTCTTCCTCTTCACTTGGTAAAACTATTGATACTAAAAACCAAGTAGCTGAGAAGAAGAAGAAGAAGCCAGCCGTGCAAGGGGGCAACCATGCATCGTCCGGTGAAGATCCACACACTGCACCTTCCAAACCCAAATCTCCATGCATAATTTGCAAAGGACACCATTATCATCGAGGTTTTCCTTGCATCCCGTGGATCTTGAGAGACTAGTCTCCCCGCTTGCACCACCCGGTGTCATCAACCTCTGTCAATCATGTTGAGAGTACACTATCAACTAGTGAAAATGAAGTCAATGGACAAAAAGGAAGATTTATATTTCCTTGTAGGTTGTGTGAAGGCGATCCTGTGCTCCACCGTTGTCCTTTTCTTGAGGAAGCTAAAAGTGTCTTGGATAACCATCCTGCTTCACCGCAACGACTTCTGCCTAGATACAAGAAACTCTTGCCAAGTCCATCGCTAATTGAAATTCCGGCTTACATACCTTTGTTGTCGGTCAAAATGCCTATCATTGAAGATAAACCCTCTGAGTCCACACCAAACCAAAGTCAACAGGTCAAGATGGCAGTCAACCCAGCTTTGCCTTTAGAAGGTCCACCTTTAGATGATATAGTCTCCAAAGAGAATGAGAATGACACCGTTCAAATTCTTTTTGTTAACAAAGAGTCTGATGAACATGGGGGAAATCTACCTGTTCCTTTACCACAGGAAGGAAGTTCCCCATTTCAAGAGATTCATCTGGCCGTTTATTCGGTCCCTCCTCCAAGCAATCTAGCCATTTCCTTTGATTGGAATCTACTAGCGGGACCCTGCCTTCCATCTAATGTACCATTCCGAATCATAGTACAAGTTTATAGAATGATCATGGCTAGCACTATCATAGATGAAGGGGCTTCCGTGAGTATCCTTTCCTCAACTGCTTCGAAAGTGCTTGGTTCACCATCGCTTCTACTTGAGAATCGAAATTTGTCAGGCTTCAATAAAGGAACCAGTCGACTGTTAGGGATCCTTCCAAATTTACCTATAACTTTGAGAAGGAAAATCATTCATTTGAATGCGATGGTAGTCCAAGGGCCACTAGATTACAATCTACTCCTTGGGCGTGACTACGTTTACAACATGGGAGCTATTGTTTCCTCACTCTTTCGGGTGATGTGTTTCCCGTATGAAGGCAGAATGGTACAACTTGTTGACCAACTTTCATTTCCCGATTCAAACACGGCTATGAATCAAACACCATCCCTAAATAGTCTCTTTTCACAAGGAGTGTCTCTTCAACCTCCAATTCATCCACCTAATTACCGCGAGTGATTCGGTGAATGTAACGAAACTTAGAGGGCATGCACCCTGGTCTGCTTCAGCAGGCAAACCCAGATGAAAAGATAGAGTTCCTCGTAGGTTTTATGACCAGTCTGAAACACCCGTCTGTGTAGGATATGGGATCAGTTTGGAAAAGGATCTCCTCGTCGTAGGTTATATGATTGGTCTAAAACACCATTTTCGTGTAGGATATGGGATCAGTCTGAAATAGGATCTCCTCGAAGGTTATGTGATTGGAGGTGCCGACCCACACCATTCACCTTCGTCTATTTCGATGGACGAAGCCAGGGAAGTGTTTTCACTGCTTTGCCGATGAAACAATCTTTCTTAAATGCAAGGACTTCCATATGGTAACCTAGAAACTCTACTTTTCTTTATACCTGGGAGCATGCAAACCTTTTTTACGCAATTGAAAAGTGACCAGCGTAACTCTAACTTCGTAGTATTTTAGTCTAACTTTTAGTTCAACTACTTAGATTAGGTGATTGGTCTAAACCACCATTCACCTTTGTTGGCAGACCCCGGCAAAGAAAAGGAAATGTTTTGTAGGAAACTATGCTACCTAACCTCAATATTTCATTAACTCTTAGTTTTGTAGTTGGTCATTTCTAGCATGTGTTGGTCACTTTAATTGCTTATTAAATTAAGCAGTCGAGTGCCACATAGATTGTCAACCCGGGAAAGTCTGATTATTTCAAAGGTGATTACGTACTGTATGTACTTAATTTTAATAGCATTAAAAAGTTGTATTATAAACGATTCACACTTTGTTAAATCTCTACTCTGTGTTACAGCAGTTATAATCTATTGCAGGATTTAAATAAGAACAAATAATTGATTAAAGAAAATAAATCTTGCAAAAAGGAAAGAATGGCTTGTCCTGTAACAAAGGATCAGGACCCTATCCCTCAGAGTAGGAACATTCAGCACCCGCCCCTGTTTATCCAGTTCACCAATGCACTCTGTAAATCCTAATCACCGGTGAGGCACTCATGTACAACATCAATCGAAAAGAAAAACAGAGTCTTAGCAAAAGTAAATTACCATCAGAAGCGATGCTCATAAATGAGGTATAAACAAAATTCGCACACAACACACAATAGGAAGAAGATGGGTGAATCTTGTGATGAAGGTGGGCCCTGTCCTTCTCACAAGATTCCCCAGGACACAAAAACTAAGTTAAAATACTCAGAACATAATTTTATTCATCCGTCAATATACCATATTACAAGAAAGATTCAGTCTTGTCCTTTCACTACAATCCATGTGTTACAGCTTGTTCATCCCCCTCCCTAATGTAGATGTCTCCTCTTTATAGAGGAGACATCTATTAAAAAAAGATTTTTCAGTAAAAATTCTAGTTCATCCCTTTGTACAAAAATAGGGAAATCAGTTCCCGTTAACAGAATGTTGTTAAGTAATGTGGATTATGAACGATACGACCAATGTAACAGTTTATTCAGATCGATCGGATTCCTTTGTTGTCGCAATTCTAGTGCGCAAATCTCAACTATCTCCTTGAGATTCATATGTTGTCCTTATTGTTTCAGCTTCGTGGTTCGTGTTGTTTCCGCTGTTTCAGCTTCGAGGTTCGTGCTATTTCCGTTGTTTCAGCTTCTGTAAAATATAGTCCTGCCAACTTTAGGCAGTTTCAAAAACTGTTCAGCAACTTAGTCAACTTCAAGGATCAATTATAAAGATAGCATGATTATGTGCTGAATAATTAAACATATAGCAATGAGAAGAGTTACTGTATACCTTTAGAATGATTGGGTCAACATATTAACAAGGGCTTTCAACTATGAGTTGAAAAAGGGTAATATTATGACAAAATATAGGGTCAAAAATAGACAATATGGGATCCTAACATCCCCCCCAACTGAAAAGGTTGCATGTCCGCATGCAACGTCTAGTCTGAATCTGAGTCGGAATACTGAGATGAACAGTGCAAATTGCTTATGCAGTAAGTATGGAAGGTGTTGTCAACCATGTCTCTAAACCCATAGACACTGAAGTTTCTGCCATGCTGCCAGCTCCTCCTTTTTGGTTAATTTATATTGAGCCTTATATTGTTGTCCAGGTAGCCATAAGAGAGGGCAATGAAAGTGGTAACCAATCCATCGTTCAACACACTGTGTAATGCATCTAACATAATTAGGTATGCGTGAGATTGCCACCTGAAGATTGAGAGGATTATAAGAATGATATTCCCTTCCCTCTTTAGGACAGTGTTCCCATAATAGATTATTGGCTTTTATAGCCAAAGCTCCTTTAGTTTTCACATAATACTGGCAGTCTTCCAAGACTGCTGCCTGTAGTTTCCTGATATGATCAATCATCCCTGGCTCTCGTAGAATTCATTGATGTTCTGCAATGAAGACAGCTGCATGTTGTGGCTCAGCACGGATCCAGAGGTGACAGTTCTCCTCATTATGTGTTGCTGACATAAAAGCATTCTGCCAAGTAAGTTGATTGGCCAAGAAGGAAATAAAGGCTCTTATTTGGATATCGCCAACCAGAGGAAGTAAATTAAGCTTTCTATCTTCAGGCATAGCCTCATTGTGAAGATAGAGTTCACACAACAAGTTTTGGTCACTATTTGGTGCTTCGCGAAGGTCTCAATAAATTGTTGTGGTGTAGATACCTGCTGGGGTCTTCCATCCTTGATTGCTTTTATTTGGAGGAATGCTAAGCGTTCTCTCAAAAATACAAAATAATTAAAAGAGGGTTTCCTTGTAGCAAGTAACCGTTGGACCAAGTCAAAGATGAGGGACAGTCTGGTTTTTAATTTCTTATTCTCCTTATATTGTGCACGAGACTGTTCAAGCACTTCCCAATTTTTGTATGCATGGTTGAGCCATAATGACTTGTGTTGCTGAAATGCCTTTCCTTGTGAGAGCTCATACTTTGTCTTCCATGTGCTACTTAGTTTTTGAAAACTGGAAGTATGTGTGTAATAACTGCTGACACAGGGAGGTTCAGTCTGTGTAACCTTAGTTGTAAACGACTTTGCTACTGGTTTCTGTTCTGTAGCAACTTGGGTAGGCTAGGGTGTTTTTGTTCCTTTCTCTAAAATTCTTGAAGAACCTGCTGGTTCTTGTGTAACAGCAGGGTATTCCTTTTTGACTATAATAGGAGGAAGTACTGGACTGGCTCCAGACAACAGAACTTCAACTATCGTGTAACCTGCTCGAGTATAGAGATCACCACATTCGCTGCACATGTATTCACTGTATTGATCATTTCCTGCACTCTTTTCGGCTACCGATGCTACTTGAGCTAACATGTACAGATTAAGTTCTTTTTCATAGGCTTCCCTGGCCATTTTTAATTCTTACGGATAAGCCTTGATTTCAGATTTCAAAAACTCGTGTTCTTCCTTCAAGGAGGCTAAAGTAACCGGGGCTTCTGTAATTGCAGGTTCCACTGGGGGAGAGAATTGTTGTTCAGTATTAACTTCATCATTTGTGTCCACAACAGGTGGTTCTTGTGTATCACCTGTTGGGTCAATGGCTGGTTCTTGTGTATCAGCCATATCTAGGTCGTTTTCCTTTTGTTTCCCAACAGGTGGTTCTTTTGTATCACCTGTTGGGTCAGTGGCTGGTTCTTGTGTAGCAGCCACATACCCTATATCATTTTGGATGACTACTTTAGATGTATCGGCAGCTGGTTCTTATGGAGAAGCTGCCTCTTTTGAGAAAAATGATGTCACAAAATCATGAACTCTCTGAATTTCGGCATGTGACGGTGAGGAAAGTGAAGGTTCAGGGCTGAGCGGAATACAGGATTTTAGAGTGATGGGTGGGGAATTTGGGATAATGTCCTCAGTTACTACAGACGAACTTGTTCATCGCCGTGGTAAGGAGGCAGGAAAAACAATAGCTTTTCTCTTTTGGGGACTTTTCCTTAAGATAGGGAGATTATGGGAAACTGAGGCCCTGGGTTTTCTTTTTAGTGGAGTTGCAGCTTCCTGCTACTTCTTCCTCTTAAGCGTACCGATGGAGGTATTGTCATCCGAATCATCGGTAGGGATATGGACCATGGGAATGGATGGTTCAGCTTCGTTAAAGGTTGGGGTTTGCTGCAAATTTTCAGTGCTTAATTGTGGAGTTTCCGCTGCCGATTGCTGATTTTCAGTAGCTTGCTGAGGAGGATCATTGATGGGAGGTGGATTGTGCAGGGAAAAACCTCTATTTATTAAGAGCTGGGCCAAACGATGGTGTGTAAGGGAAAGGAGTTGGTGCCTTGCTTTCACAGTATAATGTGCCATATTTTTTAGATATCCAAGCAGATAATAGGGCACATTTATTAAACAACCATGCCTCAAATGATTTAAAATCACAAAGTCATGTTGGTAGACTACCTGATAGTGACCCTCACAGGTAGAATAGTGCTTAACAAATTTTGCAACCTTTGGCCATGGTGGTGGTAGTGATCGAAGTGCAACGCCCCTGCCTTTGGGTTCAACATGCTCCCCTGGTAACAGAAAATCTTGCTTTGCATGGAGAATGAGGTGTTTCCTGCTGAACCAGCGAGTACCATTGGTTGGTAGTCCTGAAACTTGTGCTATATCCTCTTCTGTTGCAGGAATTTGCACTCCTTGGACAGTGGATTATCCTTCCCTCAGATTACATGCAAATTCCAGAACCTGCTCTGAATCGAAATCCGGAAGTCTTCTGAAGTAATCCATCCATCCGGCCTGTAAAAAGATTTGATATGCCTCCTGGTAGAGTTCCAGTAATGCCGTTGAGCCAGGTTCATGTCTAACAACATTTCCTCCCATAGTTACTAGTTTAGACAAGATACAAAGTGCAAAGCCTAGTTTGCCGAGGTCGAAACAGAGTAGAACGTTACAGCTAAAGTCATAAGGTACAGACAGGGTGACTAGATACTACCGCGAGAAAATAGAAATGGCAGTGATTGGCATGTCATTTAATGATTACGATATTTCGGTAACCCCCCAATTGCGGCTTAAATGACATGGTTGGTAGTACGACGATTTCGGCAGTCATATCATATCTTCTCATTAACTACGATTTAATATTCACACGTAAACACACATACCTTAATATTTACCTTTGGTTGTCGCGCCAAAAAGTATTATCTCGTCATCAATAGGTCGATGATATATAAAAAAAGGGTCTATAAAGTATGAGGGTTTTCTACACACAAGGATTTCATCATTCACAACAAATATAGTGAAGGACCATAATTATCAGGATGAATGGCTGATTCGCTTATTGAAGAGTAATAGTTCATTCTCGGGAACAAAAATGGGAGAATTATTGATTTTTAGGAAAAATGGACAAGATTGGCATTTTAAGCACTGGAAATTGGTGTTTCAGCAACAGGGAAATGGTGTTTCAACAATGGGAAATGGTGTTTCAGCAACGGGAAATGGTGTTTCAGCAACGGGAAATGGTGGAAAAATGTAAGAGGAATGAATTGTGTTCTGAAGTGAGATGGCAATGCTTCTCCAAGCTGCATCTTAGTTCTCCCTAGCTTGGAACTTTTCTTCTCAGCCACCTTCCGGAGCTAAGATCTGCAAAATAATTAATTGTAACATGGCAACCCTTGACAGGGATTATTAGTTAAGGAATCTAATCTAAAAATAAATACATAAACAGAAAATCAAGTGCATTGAGGGATAGCAGGTTCCCCAAAAAAGGCATAGTGTGTGTCTGTCATGCAAGTAGCTTTGAAATCTTCTTTAGAAATAGGTTGTTGATACAAACGGAGTCGATACCCATTCACTAATAATGGTGTTTTGGAATCATCAATTGTTAAGAGTCTGACTGTTCCATTTGGAAAAACAGTATCTACTTCATAGGGTCCTAGCCACCTTGTTCTTAATTTACCTTGAAAATTTTCAAAACGAGAGTCATATAATAGAGCCCAATTACCTTTTTGGAACTGCTTATGCTTAATGGTTTTATCATGCCACCTGGTTCTTTGTTGTTGTATCATGGTTGTTTGATGGATGGCATCCAACCTCTTTTCATCCAATTCCTGAAGCTATTGCAACCTAGCTATCTGTGAATCAGTCAAGTCAAGGTTAACAACTAAACTAGTCCTTAAGGTTTTGATTTCAAATTCCATAGGAAAAACATCAATTTTACCATAAACTAATTCGTAGGGTGAAAAACCTGTAGTATTCCTCCACATAGTTCTGTAAGCCCATAATGCTTAAGGCAACCTTTGAAACCAGTCCCTTCTATTTTCCTTCACTGTTTTTGTTAAAATGGCTTCTATGACTTTATTCGTACTTTCCACCTACCCATTGCCTTGGGGTGATAAGGTGTAGTCATTTTATGCTTAATGTGATATTTCTGTAATGTATCTTTGAAGCCATGAGAATTAAAAGGAGGTCCTCCATCTGTGACTAGTTCTCTAGGCAATCCAAACGTAACAAAGATTTCTTCAAATAAAAAGGTTAAAATTGATTCTTCATTAGCTTTGAGGAGTGCCTTAGCTTCTACCCATT
>APFE031174570.1:2669-14927 GCA_000404065.3 Pinus taeda | reverse complement strand
AGCAGAGAAAGAGAGAGAGAGATAGTACATTTACAACAAAAGTCAATACTTTGACTTGTCTAGATCTAAGCATAGATCATCTCCTATAACGATGAGATCAGTTGAAGACATTTTGCTTCAACTGATACCTATCATCATGCTGCATCTGGTCCTCTTACTACACCATTGCATACTGCACCATGCTGCACTAATCATGATTATTATCATGCTGCCCATGTCCATGATCTCATCCATCATCATCATCAAGCTGCCCATGCTCATGATTACATTCATTGTGATGCTGTCCATGCTCCATACATCATTGTGCTTCCCATGCACATCATATATCACACTGCATCATCATGCTGCCCATATGCATTATGCTGCTTATATATCATGCTGCCCAGATGTTGCCCATATACATCATGCATCCATATGCTGCTTATATATCATGTTGCCTAGATGCTGCCCATATAACAATTTATATGTTTTCACTTGCAAGTATATATGTCCATTTTGTCAACCACATACATTTGCTGCGTATGACAATTTATATTCATTCTGGACTAGCGTATATATTACTGCCCAACATCCAGCATTTATGTTACAGTCCAATGACCAGCAACTACATTCATAATGGCTATCACCCGTATATCTCTGTGTTCCATATAATTGCGTCCATAATGAATATAACCTGTATCTCTGCGTTCTATTCATCATAAATATAATATTGCGTATTTTATATATCAGCGGGTCTTATGACTGGGTTTTTGTTCCATATATAACTGTGGGTTAACTATGACCGCATTCCAAACAACTGGTTCTATATATATTTGCGTTCCTTCCACAAGCAACATATCTTTACATGAACTGCGTATATAACTCAGGAATGAACAATGTGTGACATAAACAGCGTATTGATGTGTATGGGACAACGTGTGAGTTCTAGTTCATAATTGTTCCATTGACTGCGTGCGGGCTTTAGGACAACGTATGAGTGCTCTCCATGAATTATATGACCAGCGTATAACATCCACACAGAACAACGTATGAAGACAGCAGATAACATCCACAAAGAACAGCGTATACTTGAACAACATGTATATATATATGAACTGCGTAAGGTCTCCCTCCTGTGCTTGTATTGCTGGTCATTTCAGCGTATATATATTTCTTCATTACCAGCGTATATATATATATATATATTTCCACTACTTGCGTATAAGGCCTTTTATGTCTGTGTGTAGTTTAGAGCATTATCTTGCAGCTAGGGCTCTTTCTAGTCCAGCGTATTCTTTCGGTCATCTCCTTCTCCAAAAACCCAAGACGTGGATAGGAGATCACCTCAAGAATACATGTTCGCAAATGATATCAAATCCTCATCTATTTATACCAAAACGAGGATGAGAAATAGACACGTCGGTTGGCTTTCTAGAGCTACATCAGAGCTGGTCGGCTTGATAATAATTACTAAAAAAAAATAAATTCATATCTCATAAATACTTATCGGAATCAGATGATCTTTGGATCAATCCTACACCTCTCGACGAGAGGGATCCAATAAAAATATCAGCTACCATAAATAAGCTGACCCACATGGAGTTTGGCCCTAGTTGCCAATTTAACGTCTTCTAAGCAGTCTTTTTGGTTGTAGGTGTCATTGAACACCGAGAATGGTGTTCCCCCAAGGGGGAGGGTTTTGTAACAACCCTAGTAAAAATCCATGTAATAAAGTTAATAAAGGAAAAATAATAAACAAGGTCATTGTACACGTATTCCAGGATGAATGTTAGGCAAAACATCCTAATGTGTGTGTTCATTTGGTTTATTATGGCTTAGGAAATTAGAAAATGGAATGACGAAGGCTTTGGAAAGGCAAAGTGGTATTAATGGACATTTTATTTATGAAAATAATGGAAATTAGGAGAAAAGGAAAGTGAAAGGTCACAAGTTGCATGTGAGGAGGAAAAATGCAGGAAAATAATGGAAAATTGAAGAAAATATGTAGTGCCCTCATCCCACATCTACCCAAGTAACCGATCAACTAGGGTAAGTATGTGACGAGAGGCCACTATAATGGGATTCAACCTCCTAGGTGACCTTAAGGAAGTGGAATTGATAGAAAAACACCACAAAGACCTTCCACATCAACAACATAACTCCCAGGAGCCAACCCGATAACTCAAGTAACCAGCCCCTGAGACCAACTGAAGTTTTAGACCTTTAAACACTCAAACGCTCCCTTGATATGGGCATGCATGCGTCCAGGAGGCTCTGGATGCTCCCACAACATGGGTATGCATGCGTCCATGGAATTTTCTTCCCATTGTTGTGCTTGCGTCTCCAGGATTTGAGCCACCTTTTCAGGCCTAGAGCCCAGTTCAATGCCTAGAACTCAATGACATTTTCAAAAATGAATTTACACAAGATAACAATGATGCATTTTCAAAAACAAGGAAAAGGTCTAGGTTAGACCCCTACTAACCATGACAGGAATTTCGTCAAACATGTCACAAATATGAAATATATAGGTGTAAACAACAAATATAAGCATAATGGTCTGGTACTTGTTTGAGAATCGCTAAGAAGCATTGTTCCCTTGTGTCACTAACTGCATTATCATTTATTAGATCATAGATACATTGTTCATTCATTTAAAAATCAAAACATGAGGAGAGCCATACATTGTCAATGGCATAATACATGCTTATAACCAACATAATAACAATAGAAATAGAAAGGATACATCAATCATAGAATCCACATATAAACCAATACATTTACACATAAGATACGAAGGAAATGACCTCTTATTAATGAATGCAAAAGTCAACCTGCGATGGGACTACCATGTTCCACCCGACCATAGAGTGGCTAAGCCAATTCTCTCTTCAGCGATTCACCCCCGTGTCATATTCCAAGCATGAATGTGGGAATTGTTACCCTCTACTTCGTGGGTGATATCCCCAGGAGATTTTTTTCTCCACGATGAGCCTCATCCAACAACTAACAACCCCTTGATTCCTCCTACTAGCTCCTTGTGTCATTTCTCTAGTATTGAAATGGCACAATGAGCTAGTAGGAGGCATCAAGGGGTTGTTGGCTGTCGGCTAAGGCTCATCATGGAGAAAAAATCTCCTTGGGATATCACCCACGAAGTAGTGGGTAACAAGTCCCACATTCATGCTTGGAATACGGCACGGGGGTGAATTGCTGAAGAGAGAATTGGCTTAGCCATTCTATGGTTGGGTGGAATGTGGTAGTCCCATCTATGGTAGTCTCATCCCACTTGTATTGATCGTATGTTTGAAGGTGGGCCTCTCGAATATAAAGGCATGCCTTTTCATTTGGTAATTGAGTATTGTGTTTACATAGCATGGATACTTCTGGGTATGGATTGATGGGGGGATTTGGTAGAAAGAGTGAGCTTAGTTTGTGCTCCTGTTGCCTTGATCTATTTTGGTCGTTACTGTTGGATCTTAGTCCCATGGGATCTCCTTTATTGACCATTTGGTTCTGGGGCAGTACTACTTGGGAAACCTCGATTTTGGGTGTGTGGCCCCACTCCTTTATCTGCACATATCACTCCCTTTCCACTCACTCTACCCCCATTCATATTTCCTCCCACCTGGGTCCACATTCCCATTCTGGGTCCACATAGGGCTAGCTTCCCTATACCCTTGTCCCCACCTTGGGTTAGGCCTAGAATGATGCCCCAGAGGTTGAATCAATTAAAAGAAAAAGTGAAAAGCATAAATGACCACATTTAATAGGAAATTGTACCACAAAATGCAAAAGATGGTTGGGACAAAAATAATTAGCATGTGGGCAAAAGCTATTACATGAGCTCTACCCCAATCATTGGTCATAACCCTAGTTCCATAGGTCCTAGATGAGCCTCCCCTATCATTCAGGAACCCATGATTGTCCCAACTCTTGGAGAGAAATGAACGTCCCTACCTAAAAGGAAGTAATCACTACTATATCTTACACATCATGCTCTTGTCCTTTGAACCCCGAGCAATTAATTAAAGAAATTTCATAAAAGGAAAAAGGTATATAAAGTAGGGTGGAAAAATCAAGGTCGAGGCACCTCATATACCACGACTGCTCCCTCCTATACATTATGTTAGTCCTATATTTTATCAGATGACTTGATTGTAGCTGTAATTTGTATATATGATGATATTCTAAATAATGTTTTATTCTGCAAATTATTTCCAAGAAAAAAATAGAAAAAGTAAATAAGGGGCTTGGAAGACAAAATGCGCCCTTAGGGTTAATTAGATATGTATTAAAATAGTAATCCTACTTATAATAATTAATCGTATCATTTAAACATGATTAACAATTTGTAATAAGACGCTTGGCACTAAAGTTTGGGTTTTATTATAAAGTTGGAAAAGAGAAAAATTAATTTGTTGGCATGTGATTATCAACTACGCAATAATCAATGGTTGAGATCTCCCTAGCCCAGATCAACGACGAGGGAGTGTTTTCGGGCCTCGCTGAGCTCCATCGCGTTTTATCCATCGTGGGGGGGGGGGGGGGGGGGGTGTTCCCAAAAGGGTTGGACCCACTCTTCTACATGTCATCCCCACAACGTTTCTCACCCCCCCTTTCCTTCTCACTCATCATGCACCCCCCCTCGAAAAGTCATCCGATGTTGGCCACCTACTCCTGCACCAACGATCACTCGCCACCTCACACCAACGAACCCCACTTCCTTTCCACCAACCATGTGCGTTCACATCATCCCCTGCTTCCATGTCACCTCCCGCTTCCACGTCATACATCCATTCCATCCCACTCCTGCTAGATCAATAGTGAATGTTGGAAAATTAAAGTCAGCACCGAGTTAGAAAAATAATCAGTTAAAACTGTGTTTTTTCCTATACAACACAATGATTTCGAGCATGGTTTCCAAAAAAATAAGAACACATTTCTCAAAACTGAAAGCGGTTTTTGTCTAGAGTGGACCCATTTAAAAAATCTTGTCTTAGTTTTCTAATAGCTATTATGGTTTAGGAGATTTTCATGAATCTTTGAAGGTATATTTTCTAGAAATTTCTTGTTTTAAGTCATTGTTTCAAATGTAGTTTTCGAGCAGATGAAAATGAATTTTCAAAAATTGAAAGAGGTTTTTGTTGGGAATATCCTCCTCTACAAAAACCTCTCTCAGGTTTTGTACAACTATCATGGATTGAGATATTAAAAGGGATCACTGGACCTTTTTTTTATAGAATTTCGTGAGGAAAAATCTCATGGGCAGTTAGTGACTTGGATGCCACCTCATCAAATAAGACTTGCTATCAAATTCAAATTGTTTTTTCTTACCACTAGAAATCATCAAATATAGTGCCAAGAAGATTCATTAGTTTTGAATGTCCTATATTTTAGCCCTATTTTTGTAAACAATTTTAAGATATTTGTAATAAATCTTGATATTTTGAATCAAGATATTTTGTGAAGAATTTGTATAAATACTTCATCAATTGAAGCAATAGATTTTGCGATTAGTTTTGAAGAAATGACTTATGTTGTAAAGAAGCTCACAAAGCTACCATTGATCATATTTCAGTAATACAACTCCAGCATTATAGGATTCTTGTGTCAATTTCATTGGTGAAGTGCATCTCTCCTTGTTGAATGTTTTCATTGTTTTTCGCATACGTTTCTATAATCTAAATTATTCTTAGAAGAGTACGAACATAATTTGTTTAAAATTACACTCTATATTTTACTTATGAATAATTTCTATGTTTTCTACTGAAAATTAAAAACATAATTCTTAATTTCTCTATTTATGAATTGGATTGCTTAATATTTTTCTTCTTCTCCACACCCTAGATCTTAAAGCATCCAATGAACTTGTCTACCCTGCCCTGTAAGTTTAGCCTATAAACTCTATGTTTGATCGATCAAAACCTATGACTCCATTGCCTAATGGCCTATTTCCACTATCTCAACCCAACAACACAAAAAACCCAAACATGAACATGATAACTAGCCTAATATCATTAGTAAAAAAAAGCTAAATCTTAAAGAGAGATCCCTCTTTGAAACTGGAAGGGTTGTATTCCTAGTTTCCAAAGTGGTTCTAAGGTTACCTCTGTGATTTACTCTGCAACCTCAAAAATTATGGAGTGATAACACATTACAAACTCAGGTTTGGGCTTCCCCTTATCTAGCTAAGCCAATGCCCCACTATGTGGCTAGAATTGCCCCTCTCATTCCCTATTCGATTCCACTTATTTGTCACTTTCCACCCCCATTAGAGGGATGTATCTTGGACATACTATCCCCTTTAAGGGCTAGAACCACCTAATAAGGTACATGGCTAACCCCCTTTGGAGCGTGGAGACACTAGCACATGCCAAATTCCACTACAAAAGGGCATGCCATTATGAAGTGCCCATGTTATCCATGATTTGTAATCCTTTTACTTGATTATTTTAACGACTGGTTGTACTAGAAGCGTAGGGGACGCATTGGATCTTATGTAGGCTTACAGGTGGTTTCCATTTGGGTTTGGTTTCCCAATATGGGATCCTAACCCCCAAAATCTACATTGGCACATGTAGGGTGTGCATAGAGAACCATGGCCCTCTACAACAACAGACAATTCTCCACAAATATTCATGGATGCCTAGTGATTACTAGCGATCCACGTTTGGGATGATGATGATATGATTGGTATATTATTCCCAATAGGCCCCCACTTGAGCTCCACACTCTTGATAGGTGCTCCAGGACTTATATGATGTCATGGCAACATTCAATCCACCACTTGGACCTTTGTAGAGGATCTTTGATTCATATGGAGACCCATGGGGTCATCTATGTGCCCTCATACCAAATGGAAGCACCACAGGCCTACTACTTGGAGAAAAAGGGGCCACCCCCTTGTCCATCATATTCCGAGGAATTTATTCTTCAATATGGCATGTCAAGATATTATTTAGCCTTTAGAGGGTCCTACGACATGCACATATCATTATTTGGCCCCTTGTGAGGCTTGTTTTTAAACTTAAGAGCTATTTTGGTGGGCTTGTCACCAATGGGGTTTTATTTGTACATTATTTTATCATTAAGGGCTAATGTAGGCCCGTAGGCTAATTCGAATTCCTTAGGAAGCTATATATTGATGTTAGATACATTCATTTGTATCATCAGTTGACTTGGGATCTCTCTAATCATAGAAAATTTTCACACATTTTCCAAGGTAGATATTTTTGGAGATGGATGAATTTTGATGTATGGTTTTGGGCTATTTCTCTTCTCTTGGAGCTTTATTGAGCGAACAAAATGTTGGTTGGATATACTTTATAACGTTGTAAATAATTTTTTATGCTATTATTCTTGTTGTTGCATACTGCTAAAATTAGGGCTAGTTGGTGCATTATCGAAATGTGGAATTGAGCATGTTTTAGCTAATTTAATGTATGGGACAATGTTATATGAATGAAATGTCCTAGAGATTTATTTATCTCAAGAATATTGCATCATTTGCTTTGAAGTATAAATTCTTGAAGGTCACTTTTCTTTTCTTTCTCTCAACATTAGATGAATTTGACTTTCTGGGCCTCCTTGATCAAGAAACCAAGTTCTTACTCATCATTATCCTAGGCATACCCAAGGCTAGACTTCAATGGGATCAATTCAACCTTTTGATGAAGGTATTCTTGTTTGGTCATTTCCCCTCACCTTGTCTAGAATAGGAGCATCATTGGTTGCTATATTCCATCCCCGAACTTGGGATGGGTCCACTTGGCCTCATGTGGTCTCACTTCTCAATAAAGACTATTTGTCAACGACCATTTGGGTATCCAAGTTTCCCAAGGATTATAGGGATTGAGAAACTTGTTCATAAGCCTAACCTTTCTCCCTCAACCCTCTAATCCTCACCCCTTAGCCCCTGGTGGACTAAGTCCCTTGCTTAAAGAGTAAGCAAGCTCATTCTTCACTCCATCGTTGGGAAAGGGTTTTCAGGGTCACTTCTCACCTATCCATTGACATATAATTTACAAGTGAATCCCTACACTATCATGACTCCTCCCATCGGTGAAAGTTCGTAAAGAGAAAGGAGACATAGTTGTGTTGATAGTGGGTTAAGCCTCTACATTTGTCCTTAACCTAGCAGTTGCCCTCTTAGGAACCCCTTTAGGTCTCCTGCTGGTTTGAGTGGTAAGAGGACTCAGACCAAAAGAACCAACTTGGGCATCTCGAGGCTAAATCACCTCACCCTCATCAATAGAAACTAAGATTTACTGTAATCCACACCGGATCACTAGGCCAAAACAATAAACATGTAATAAAAGGCTTTACCATGATCTCCACCAGATCACTAGACCAAAAAAACATGGATGCTACCAAGATTCGCCACCTACACTGTGAGGAATTTTCTTGTCTCCTAGTCTCTCAGGATTTACCGCAATCCACATCGGATCACTAGGCCTTAAACCGAGACCTACTCTCCAGGCTTTAATGCACATCCCATCCTAGTATTACTAGGCCTGATGGAGAGCACCCACCTCTAGGCTTTACCATATATTCCACCATTCACTGGTCAAGGATTCCTAGGCCCACCAAGGTAACACAAAATACGGCTTTACCGCAACCCACAATCCAGTTCAGGGGTTACTAAGCCATGTGTTCTATTATTCAGAGATCCACCTCACTCAACTTTGAAGCCATCCAACAATCCAACTCAACCAAAACATGAGAACTCCATCACACCATGGTTATTTGGAAATGGAAAGGCTAGGCTGAAAACACTATCACACTTGGCAAAACCCATTCCATAACAACAAAGAACCACATGCAATACCATGCATGCCAAATCTAGCAAGGAAATTGCACAAAAATTGATACATGCAAAGAATCATGTTGTAGTTGCTTGATCTTGCTCTTCCTTTACTTGCTCCTTCCTTCCTCTTGCCTTCTTTGGCTTTCTTGATCCAATGCAAAACCTAAGAAAAATCTTACCAACTGATCCTCATAAGCCTTTTTATCAATGAGTCCTCTATTTTCTTCATTTTCCATTATTTTCCTTCATTTTCCTCCTCGCATGCAACCTGTGACCTTTCACCTTCCTTTTCTCCTAATTTCCATTATTTTCATAAATACAATGCCAACTACTGCCACTTTGCCTTTCCAAATTCCTTAGCCATTTCCTTTGCCAATTTCGTTTAGCCATAATAACCAAAATGAACACCCACCAGGATGTTCTGCCCAACATTCAGCTTGGAATACATGTCCCATGACCGCGTTGAAATATGGCAACAAGAATATTCCAATTTAATTTATCCTTGAATTAAATTTTGAATTAAAATTGAATTCACTCTTAATAGATACTTGGAAATAATTAATTAATTAATTTTAAATTAATTAGTTGGAGAAATTCAAGTTAGAAGTCTTTCTAAAGTCATGAAAGAGTTATCCCATAAATTAAGGAGATAAGCTTGAGTTATATTTGAGTTGCAATTAGTTAACTTAGTTTACTAAGTTAAGTCCAATTAAATTAGTTCCAAACTGTTTGAGGAACTAATGGTGAGTTAACAGTCAGTTGATGCATACATGCACTCAACTAGTGCTACTCCAGTTAATTGAAGATTCCCTCATCAAAAACTCATGCATGTCTATTCTAAGAAAGACCCAGTTGGGTTAAATGTCAAGGACAATGTACTATTAGTTGCATGTGTTTTCTTATAAAGAAAACTCATGCATGTAGTCAATGAATTATCCTTGAGGATTGCACAGTTTTGGAAAGGATAATCATCCACTTGGTAGGAGATCATCCACTTGGTAATAGGAGAATCATCCCAGAGGAACAACACAAGGAAATAGGAGCTTGGAGGGCAAAGAGGAAGGTTGGAGAGAAGCCAAGATTTCCTATGAGCATCTGTGAGGATTGTACTGAGAGTTGGCTAGATGTGAGAGCTAAGGCTTTGTATAATTCCTATGTATTTCCACCATGTATGACAATACAACAGTGTGGGGTTTTTAGCTTAGGCTTTCCCCAAAGTATTTTCATGTGTATTGTGCCATTGATTCTTCTTCTTCTTGTTATATTGTTCAACTTGATCTTTAAGCTTCCGCAAATTGATAGTAGAAGTAGGTTATATTATTCTGCTTTGATTTATATTGCATTATCAGGTTAACCTATATCATATTTTCTACATGGTATCGGAGCTAGATTTGTAGAAATTATTCTACATGGTATCGGAGTTGTGAACAACATATTGAGAAGAGAATTCGAAGTTTGACGTTCGAGGCTACAGGTGCAAATCGAATTCATATCATACTTCAAGGTTGACCAATGGCGTTCTATGGCTTGAGACTCGAGTATGCCTTGGGAGGTAGTTGAATTACATAGCATGGAAAGATAGAATGGAGGTTGTATTAGAAGACAATGGCTTGAAGGAATTCATTGATCGAAATCCCAAAGCCAGCTTCAACTAATGCACAAGAGTTGGCTAAGTGGAAGAAGTGTGTGGCGAAGGCGAGATGGATCATCATTGAGGGAGTTCGAGACCATATTGTCTTGAGTCTCCATGGGAAAGATACTCCATTTTCAATGTGGAAGGCATTGAAGCACCTCTACTAGAACAGTTTCGACTAGAGGAAATTTGCGCTCAAGGATAAGCTTCGAAGAATCAATATGGAGAAGGGCAATACTATTTCCACATATCTGAACAAGCTCACCACCTACAGAGATGAGCTTGGTAGTGTGGGAATAGCTACTGGCGATGATGATATGGTGAGCCTCGCTCTCCTTGGCCTTCCAAAGAGTTGGAATAACTACTAGGACTCTGTGAATGGAAGGGAGAAACTACTGGATGGGGAATGACTGTGGTCAGATCTTATATAGGAGGGGATCAGGAGGAGCACACGAGATGGTTCTTCATCTAAGAGTGATGATGAAGAAAATTTGGCCTTAGCAAGTAAGGCAAGGAAAGGGAAGGGGAAGGCTTCCCATTTCAAATTGAATTCTTCTTATGGAGGGAAGAAGGGCGACATGTCTAAAGTAAGATCCTTTAATTGTCACAAGATGGGACATTATGTGACTAATTTCCCATTGAAGAAGTCCAAGAAGTGATCCTCGGAAGGATTGAAAGGTGAGGCATTAGCCTCTCAGTTCGAAATGGACTTTACCCTCATCGCATGCATGGTGTCATCGATGATGGGTTGTGTCTGGTCTCTTGACAGTGGAGCCTCATTCCACATGACCGACGATAAAAGTTCATTCAGTGCCTCGGAGGAGAAAGACCTTAAGATGCGCATAGAGATGGGTGACGATGAAAGGTATAGTGTTTCAGGAGTCGGCACGGTTGCTTTTCAGAGGGAGCATGGAGCTCCTATCACCTTGACAAATGTGAAGTACGTGCCTGGACTAAAGAAGAACTTGGTATTGGTCACGATGTTGGAGGATAAAGGCTACGATGTTGTCTTCAGTAAAGGAAAGGCGTTCCTAAGATACATAGCCACGGGTTAGACCAAGAGGATAGAGATTCGGGTGAAGAATCTCTATAAATTAGAGGTAGATGATTGTGCAACATTGAGTACGAAATCAGAATTGGTGCAAAGCCAAGACATTGGTGAGTTGTGGCACTGGCGGTTGCGCCATTTGCATCATGGGGCTTTGAAGATAATGTAATAGATATCTACAGGACTTCCCAAAGGTAAACTTGAGCAAGTTGATATATGCAAAGGTTGTACCTTGGGAAAGTACACCAAGTCTTCCTTTCATGATTGAGACAGTCGAGAAGAGGCTATCTTAGAGCGAGTTCATACTGATTTGTGTGGACCATTCTCGACGGCATCCATAGTGAAGCAAAGGTATCATGTGATTTTCATTGATGACTATTCTCGTAAATGCTGGATTTATTTCATGCAGAAGAAAGACCAAACTTTCACAAAGTTTTGTGATTTCAAAGCTTTGGTCAAGAAAGAGTCAGGGAAGAAGATCGAGGTCTTGAGAAACGACAATGGTGGAGAATATGTCTCTCAAGAGTTTAAGGACTTCTGTGCAGCAGAAGGAATTAAACGAGAGTTAATGGCACCTCATAACCCACAACAGAATGGGGTGGTTGAGAGGAAGAACAAAACTATTGTAGGGGCAGCACGGGTAATGTTGCATGACCAAGACCTACCACTTCACTTTTGGGTTGAGGCATGCAACACAATGGTCTATTTGCAGAATAAAAGCCTGCATCACATACTTGGGATGAAGACACCAGAGGAAGCTTTCTCCGGTAAGAGACCAGATGTGGGTCA